>PVJO010003755.1:0-20009 GCA_004026905.1 Hystrix cristata | reverse complement strand
AAAAAACCAAAATAAATAAAAAAGCTGATCTATACCTGATTATCAAGATTTAAACTCTGTGGATGTTCTGCCACACCTCAAAAGCTCATTAGATTTTTCATTAAATCTGCAAATTTAAACAGCTGCTCTTCCTTATATATTCTAACTACTTAAAGGTTTTGATGGGAAAAAACAAAACCATGTTGGAGGTAATTAAATGGATGGAAGTCGATTTGTGTTGGCCTTGCTCACATCTGTTCAAATAAAGAGGGTGCACTGTTTCTTCTGTGGCTTTTACCTGATGTTGACTGCCTTCCCTTTCTAGGTAGAGAGACAGCCCAGAAGCTTCCTGATCCAGCAAACTGTCTGCTCAGGTTCTGGGTAGGACTCCGCCCTCTGAATGCGGAACAGAGCCTGGGAGGCGAGGATGCGCAGAGAGGGCTCCGGGTCATGCAGCAGCTCCTTCAGATCTGAGCAGTTAGAAAACTAAGTTGAAGGTCAAAGGCCCTGAGATTTCTGGACATTAGCACTTTTCTAGACACCAAAAGGCCAAAATATCAACTTTTTCTAAGACTTCTGTCTAAAAGTTTGTTTTCTGGTGAATTGATGCCTATTTTGATCTGCAAAACCTACTAGTTTCTGAGTTGCTAAATATTTACTGAGTTCTAATATTTACTCTTTTGAAATAATCACATGCTAAATGGTTTACCTGAAATCAAATTATCTGGCCAGGTGTGGTGGTGCATGCCCTTGATCCCAGCACTTGGTAGGCTGAGGCAGGAGGATTGTTGCAAATTCAAGGGCAGCCTGAACTACATAACCAGACTCTGTCTCAAAAAAAAAGGTCAAATCATCTGATCTGTCAGGTCATGTCTAATGTAAACCTCTAAATTCTTGTGTTTGTCCTAGATGTATCTCTTAAATCATTATTTCCTTTTAATTTTTTTTTTTTTTTTTGTGCTGGGAATTGAACTCAGGGCCTTGTGCTTGCAAGGTAAGCACTTTAACCACTGAGCTAAATCCCGAGCCCCACCTCCTTTTAATATTTAAAAAAAGTTTTAGTTTGTTTTCAAGAAATATATGTTCGTTGTATAGAAAATTTAGATAATACATGTAAGCAGTAAAAGAAAATAAAAGTTATCCATAAGTCAGGCATGATGGCACTTTCCTATAATCCCCGCAGTTGTGGGAGGCTGAAGCATAAGGATCAAAAGTTTGAGCCCAGCCTGGGTAACCTAGTGACTTAGTGAGACTGCCTCAAAATAAAAAAGAAATGAAAGGGCTAGAGATATAGCTCAATGTAAAGGCCTTGGGTTCAATCCCTAGTGCTGCAAAAAAAAAAAAAGAAAAAAGAAAGAGACCCGTAATTCTACTACTGAATTATTTTGGCTATCTGTATCAGAAAGATAACCAGAAAGGTTTTTTTTTCCTATACATTTATGTATATATTTTTATTTTTGTCCAAATGGAATCATATGACCCAATGATTGATCACCCCCTTAATAGTTATCTCATCATTATTTATCTGAATCACTTAAAAATTCTTCTATTTTTCATGGCTATATATGATTCTACAATATGGGTATATTATAACTAATTTCTTATGTTTTAAAATCTAGGATGTTTCCCATTTTCACTATTCCAAATAACACTGACATGAATATTCCTGAAACCACTTCTGTTTATTTTCATAAGTTAAATTCCTAGAAATAGCATTCATGAGTCAAAATATGGCTTTTTTTCTGGCCAGCACTGTTGATTGAATTTGGGTCCTTCACACTGAGCTACATCCCTAGCCCTTCCTTCCCTTTCCTTCTTCTTCCCTTCCTTCCTTCCTTCCTTTCCTTCTTTTTCTTTCTAATTTTAGACAATGTCTTACTAAATTTCTCAGGTTAGGCTCATACTTGCAATCCTCTTGCCTCAGCTTCCCAGAGAGTGTCTTATTTTTTTGTTTGTTTGTTTTGAGACAGAGTCTCACTTTGTAGTTTAGGCTGGCCTTGAAGTCACTGTGTAGCTCATAGTGGCCTTGAATTTGAGGTGATCCTCTTGCTTCAGTCTCCCAAGTGCTGGGATAACAGGGTGTATTACACCTGGCATGGTTTTTGTTTTGTTTTTTTTTTGAGTACAGCTTATTTTAATATACTGCCAAACTTCCTTATTAAAAAGTTGTATCTCAGCTGAGCATGGTGGCATATACCTGTAATTCCAGTTACCTGGAAGGCTGAGGCAGGGGGATAGCCAGTTTGAGGTCTGCCTGGGCAATTTAAGTGAGACTCTGTCTCAAAATACAACTTAAAAAAAGGGCTAGAGATGTAGCTCAGTCATAGAGTACTTGCCCAGAATGTGTGAGGCCCTGGCTTTAATCCCCAGCATGGCAAAAAAACAACAACAACAACAACAAAAAAACGAAAAAAAGTATCAATTTATACTGATACAAACATGTACATGATAATACTTCATTTTCTCTTACCATAGCATGTTGATTAATTATTGACAGAAGAGCACATACTGGCATTTCATTGTTTTATTTTGCAAACTTCTGATTACTAGTAATGCCAAAATTTTTTCATTTATTTATTATCCATTTGTAATTCCTCTGTGAGTGCCTGTTCATATTGTTCGTCACTTTTGTTTTGTGAATTTACTGGTTTATTTTAGGGATTTTTTTTTAATTTTAGGGATATTAGCCTTAATCATGTTGCAAGTATTTTCCTTTATTGTTTGCTTTTCAGTTTCATCTGTTTTTTTTTTAAATTTATTTTTAAGAAAATTTTTATGGAGACAAATATAACATTGTCTTATTTTGTGCAGCTGTCTTTGATATCATACTTAGAAAGGGTATTCTGTCTCTCTCTCTCTTGTTTGTGCTGAAAATTGAACCCATCAGTGGATGCTCTACCACTGAGCTATATCTCTCCAGTCCTTTTTAGTTTTTATTTTGAAAAGCAGTAAGTTGTTCAGGATTTTAATTTGATTCTCAAAGTAATAATTTTGGATTGTGGGACTTAATATTTCATAGGCCATTTCCTTTAGTATTGGGGATTGAATTCAGGGTCTTCACACTGAGCTATACCCCAATCCTTTTGATTTATTTATTTGGAGACAGAGTTTTGCCAGTCATCAGCTTGTGCAGGCTGGGCTTGAACATGAGATCCTCCTACCCAGCCTCCCAGAGCTCTGGGTTTACAGGCATGCATCACCATGCCATTTCATGGCATTTTCTAATTGTAGAACTACTCCTTAAATGAAAATAAATAATTCTTGAATGCTAAATCTGTAGGATTGTAAACTTATAGGAAAATTTTACTTGCTAATAATTCTGAAAACCATTTACATGAATATATGACTATGAAAAATCTCTACTACCAAATCCCAAACCTTACAGAACGACTTTAAAAAAAATACCAGAGAAGGTATTGTGACATATTATCATAGTTTACTGCTGGGCATGGTGGTTCATGCCTATAATCCCAGCACTCTGGGAGGCTGAAGCAAGAGGATCCTGAGTTCAAACCCTACATAGCAATTTAGCAACTTAAAAAGACTCTGTCTCAAAATAAAAAATAAAAAAGAGCCAGAAATGTAGTGGGGTTCAACAAATATCTAATTTACTGACAGAAAAGTTTAGGAACTGCTCCTGAGACATTCACTAAAGCTGATTTCAGAAAAATATGGTGATGTCCTTTCCTAAGGAAGGCACTGAACTGGGACGAGATTGTCATTTAGCTCAAGTCACCAATGGCTTTATTGCTGCATAAATCTGGATTTCTGGATAACAGAATTTCAACTCTGCTGCAGAGTCTGCCCATAGTCACTGCCTCAGATACCTCCCCAAATAGGGATACACCACAAATCCAAGGAGTAGCGTCACTTACCATCCTGTATCCATTCGGTCCCCTTCGTCCTGACCTCAGTGTGATCCATGTACTTTGATAAAAGCCCTAAATACAGGATGAAGTCAGTGAGTATGTGATCTTGCTTCTCTTGGAAATTACAACCTCTTTTTAACCTTTAAAAAAATCTAAGCAGCTGGTGAAATTGACCCTTTGAAAATGAGGCAGATTCCAAAAATGACTTCTAAAGTGCATGATAGTTACCTATAGGTAACGCAGTTCATTTCTCCTAGAAGTGTTTTCGAGGTCATCTTCATAAAGGAGAGGGTTACTCAAGAACAGGATTTGGGAGAGTACAGTGTAAAATGGTAGAAATAAAAGGATTTTCTTTGTACCTACAAATAAGACTGCTGTTCTTCTGATGGGAAGTTTTGCAAGAACAGGATTTGGGAGAGTACAGTGTAAAATGGTAGAAATAAAAGGATTTTCTTTGTACCTACAAATAAGACTGCTGTTCTTCTGATGGGAAGTTTTGCGTTCTTGGAGTACATCAATGTTTGGGCAAGGATGTCAATTTTCCCTTTGCATTTTTTTCCCTAAGTGGGGAAAAAATAAGAGTACAAAGCAATGAAGTAGCAGAACTGTTCTGATCGGCCTCACCACAGTTCCCAGGGGTGGGGAGTACATCAGATACCGAGTATAGTAGTGCTTGAAATAACTGTATTGAATACTGTCAATGAATATTCTGCCACAATCACAAGCTCCTGGACAAAGATCAGTCCTCTGAGTACCCCTTGCCCACACCCACTCACTCTGTATATCATATTTGTGATGCCCTCAAAGCTGTCCTGGCTGCTGGAAATTGAACCTGGGACCTTTGCACTGAGTTACATCCCCAGCCCTTTTTTATGTTTTATTTTATTTTATTTTATTTTATTATTATTATTTTTTTTTGGTGCTGGGAATCGAACTAAGTTCCTTGTGCTTACAAGGCAAGCACTCTAATCACTGAGCTAAATCCCCAGCCCAGTGTTTTATTTTATTGATTTATTTTTTGGTTCTGGGGATTGAACTCAGGGCCTTGCACTTGCTAGGCAAGTGCTGTACCACTGAGCCAAATCCCCAACCCCCATTTTTATTTTGAGATAGGATCTTGTTAAAGTGCCCACACTAGGCTCAAACATGAGACCCTCCTGCCTCAGCCTCCCAGAGTGCTGGGATTACAAATGTGCCCCATCATGCCCACCTCTAGTTCCATCTTGAGCTCTTCTTCTCTATGAGCTCTTCTCTGACTACTCACCTGTCTGACCTAACCTTGCTCTGAGTATTTTACAGGTATTTCTCTCTTGGTACATCTTCCACTTTAAGTTTATTTAATTCTCCAGAGGTTTTATCTCCTCACTAGCTTGCAAGATCCCAACTAGAAATTGAAAACCTTGGGCTCTCTGTGCATGTTGTCCACTGGACATGTTATGCTTCCTGAGTGAATGACTGCACCTCTCAGTGGGTATCTATCTCACAAGTTTACGCACTTCTCACACAGGCCAGGGAGACCAGGGATTCATTACCACAGAGTCTGTGGTTTGACACAGACATCTGTAGTCTTACCCATTGAGAACACTGAACTTCCTATTGGAAATGGTGTCAACAGTGTATCAGCTATAGTTTGGTTGCAGGTCAGAGAGATAATCCCTAGTGGAAAGGCTGAGACAAGGGTACTGTGGGGCTTTCTAGGCCTGGACATCTGGTCAGATACCACCACTCTGAGTCCCAAATATGCTAGACATATGGATGATTCCTGAGAATAGTCAGTACCAGGGACTTCATAACAGGATCTAGGTGATTCTATGGTCAGTTTCTAAAACACCATGGACAGGCCTCCTGAGGATGTCCTGGCTCAAGCCTGTCCCTGTTTACGGCTGCACAGCACTGCAGACCTGCTTGGGGCTCACTAACCGCACTGTGATGGAAAGTGAGACAATCTACTATATCAAGGAAAGGGCTAGAGATAGCTGTAAAGGCAATGCGTAACCCCATTCCAATTCACCTCATTGGAAAGTTTTCCAGCAAGTCCTATCAGTCTGGCCTCATAACCTCTGACCCAGGTTAGTGGGCTCCCAAGAGTTCACAAATCTCTTGAGGAGGAGTGAAGAAGAGTGGGAATAAAAAGTGAATTTGTGACTCAACCTTGAGGGAACTACAGGAAAAAAAAATTTGTAGATACCAAATGCTGGTGTGAAAAGGAATAGAAAATACTTCCTGTATACTATGTTCCCCAATTAAGAACAACATAAAAAAAGTCAGCCTGTCAAAGAATCTTTTTAAAAAGCCATTATTTCTTACATACAAAGAATTTGCTGATTGTTCTAACTTCAACAGGTTTGATGTAGAAGGGGTCTTTGTCGTATACTTCTTGGGGCAGCTTCCACTTCAGGAACTGGGAACATATTTTTAGGACTCGCCTGCTCTCCTGTGAAAAAGAAGATCAGCATTTTCAAGTTTATTTTAGCTGAGCTAACCTTTCATCAATAAAACTGATGCCAAATTCTAATGTGAACAACAGATAGTCAAAATCACACTGGTTGGAGTGAAGGGAGGGGTGGAAAGGAGCCAGAATACTACCCTCTTCCTTCTGTCCCCAAACACTCCCTGAAAGGACACACAACACCCCAGGTGCCAAAACCACTGGTTCCGGGCAGAAGTGATGGCTATCACATATGGTGCCGAATCAGAGACTTGGGCAAGGATTCCTACTCCCCCGGCTCCAGAGACAGGGCTCTCACCTCTACTTGCTGCTTCTATGTCATTTTTCTTAATTCTACACAGGAAAGCACAGCTCCTGACTTTGTACTGTCCTCAGGGCTTCTCTGGGTTGGAGGGAACCCTACAGTGTCATCATTTCCTTAGACGCTCCAGTAAAACTAGGCAAGGGGCCTCTAATTCATTGTTCTCAGAATGCCATCTATGTACCATTCAACACCTCCGATGCATCTCCAAGCAAGTACTTTATCTCAGATCTATTAGGTATTTATTTATTTATTACAGTAAATAAATTAAAATAAATTTTAACTGAGTTATAAAAATTCTTTTGGGGACTGATGGGAATAAAAATTAGTTGAGCTACGTTATTTAGCAATTTGTAAATATCTAGTAAAGTTAAAATACCCAGATATTACCCCCTAGGTTTATGCCTTCAAGAAACTCTCACATGTATGCATGAAAAAATAGTCCAAGAATCCACATGTAGCACTGCAACAATGAAAAACTGTAAACAGTCTACCTGTCCCAGAACAGGAGAACAGAATAGTTATAGGTTATTCATACAAGGGGTGATTAAAGAAAAATGTGGTAAATTTTTACTTTTAAAAAAATTATTACAGGGGCTGGGAATTTAGCTCAGTGGTTAGAGTGCTTGCCTAGCAAGCACAAAGCCTTGTGTTCAATCCCCGGCACAAAAAAAAAAAAAAAAAAATTTACAGTAAGACATATTGCTATGCATTCCCCTTAAAATACTCCCCTCACTTCAAATTCACTCACCCATTCTTACTGCTTTCTTAAGCAGTTCTGGAAGTTCTGTTTTGTGACTTTATGAGGTGTGATCAAAAATATTTGTGAATTGGGTTGGGGATTTAGCTCAAGTGGTAGAGTACTTGCATAGCAAGCTCAAGGCCCCGAGTTCAAGCCCCAGCATCCCCTCCCCCAAAATACAGTGAATGCTGTACCAAGTGCATTCAGTGGAAAGGCAGGCTTGTAAGAATGTTAAGGTATGTGTCCCTCATTCACTTCACTGGATCTGGCACTGTGCAACTTCTGGCTCTTCCCCAAAGTCAAAATGACCATGGAAGATAAATGTTTGGAATCAATTCAGGACATCAAGGCAGCCACAACAGCACAATTAGACACTCACAAAAAATGATTTCCAGAACCGCCTCAGAAAGAGGCAAGAATAATGGAATAAGTGTGTTCAAAGTAAGGGGGATTAAAAAAAAAAAGTAAGGGGGATTATTCTGAGGGGGATTAATGGTAATGTGTTTTTTATAGTAATAAATTTTAAAAAATTTTAAACACAATATTTTTTTTATCATAACCTTTGGGACAGAATTCTACATCGCAGTGAAAATAAATGATCTACAGCTATACAACATGGATAAACCTCATAAATACAAAGTTAAGTAAAACAGTATTACTAAATAAAACAGTAAGATGCTGAAAGATTATAGAATGATATATAAAGTTTTATTTTTGCTTTTTAAAACTTTTTTTTTTTTTGGTGCTGGGGATTGAACTCAGGACCTTGTGCTTGCTAGATAAGCATTCTACCACTTGAGCTAGATCCCCAGCCCTAAAACTTTATTTCAACATAACTATACTTACAGAAATACACTCATATTGGTTAAAAGAATGCAACATATCCTACACAATTTCAACCAAAAAGTTGGTACATGGTTTAAGGTTTTAAAAAGGATTTGCAATCTGGTTTATTTTTATATATTACAAATGTATAAAAGGTCCTCCATCAAATGTTGCTAAAGAAGCTGGGAGTGGTGGCACACACCAGTAATCCCAGCACTTAGAGGAAGAGGCAGGAGGGTCGCTGCAAGTTTGAAGCCAGCCTGGGCTACATAGTGAGTTCAAGGCCAGCCTGAACTACACAGGGGCACCCTGTCTCCAAACACAAAAAATTAAACAAAAACAAAAGTTGTTACAGAAGGCAGCAAAAACACTGAGAACATATAAAGTTTTAAAACATGAAAACTATTACTACAGGAATGTTAAGAACAAAATTCAGTCTGAAAGTCAGTTCTTGAGGGAATTCATTTGGGACTTGGTATATAATTTATTCTTGTTTTATTTCTTAGAGTACAGGTAGTTATATTGGCACTTGTTACATTCTCTGTGTCAGTGACTCCTAACCTGATTTATGTTAGACTCCTCCTCTCTATACAGACTACCCTCTGAAGACCCCTGAAGAAGTGGCTTATTCCAGGCTTGAAGTAAAATAAGCCCAGAGCCTTGCTTGACTGCTAAAAGGCTGGCAAGCAAGTGGGACATCGATACCTCCATATATCTATAAACCCCACAGGGCATACTCCCCCATCACCTGCATTGGAAGTTCTGCCCTATACTTTATTAGGGATTGAAATGTATCACATTTACATCTATAAAGCTACATACAATTTTCCCCATAAGAAGGTGCCAGACCTACCTTAATCCCATTTCTTTTTTTTTTTTTTTTTTGGTGCTGGGGATTGAACTCAGGGCCTTGCACTTGCTAGGCAAGTGCTCTATCATTTAAGCTAAATCTCAACTCCTTTAAACCCATTTCTGAACTTGCAGCCTTGACTTTCATCTCTGGAATGGGTGCAAGTGGGGTGAGAGGTCCAGCACCCTTCTAGAATCCTTGTGGTCTACCTGCCCCGCCCCATGATCCTACACCGGTGGTCGTAAGTAGCAGTACTCTGGATTGGACAGGCTTCTGATGGGTGTGACAGAACTAAAGGTGATAACATTTCCATCTTCCACCCGCCACATGGTTAAGACTAAGGTGGTTTAAATGGAAAACCAAATTCTTACGGCAAAACCCTTGGAAGATGCAGGGAAATTAAAGACTTCTCCAGATTGTCAGAGAAGCTACTCTCTCTGACTTAACTCCAATTCAAGTTATTTATCTCGATGCAAATGAGGCAGTTCTTGAAGTGAAAGAAGATAAATAATATTATCATTGTCATCAACAAAGAGTTTGCTGCCAGGTATGCTAGCACACACCCATAATTCCAGCTACCTGGGAGGCTGAGGCATGAGGATTGAAAGTCTGAGGCCAGCCTAGGCAACTTAGTGAAACTCTTGTTACTAATGATGATGATGAGGATGATGACAATGATAATAATAATTTAAATACAGGGTTGGAGATGTAGTTCAGTACTCCTTGGATTCAATCCCTAGCACCAAAAAAAAATTTATTGAGTTAGACACCACATTTAGGGCTCTATGCTGGGCTGAATATCGGGATGAGGCTATGGTGAGAGCTAATATATTGTTCTTACCCACAAAGGGCCATACTTTGCTACATGGAAATTGGGAGTAAAATTTTTTTCATATGATTCATTTAGGTAAAATAATCAAAACATAGCTCTGTGCCAGCGGAAATGGAAAACAAAGATTGTACTACAAAATCTCTGCCCATAATGATACAAACACTTATTTGCAGAGTTGACTGTGGATTTAGAGTTATTCATGGCTGAAAGAAGTAGGTATTACCTCAGCTACTGCAGCATTTTCATCCTGGGAATACAGAAGCAGCGGGACCAAGCTTTCCAGGACTTGATTCTCCAGGCCCTTCTTATGTGTATGTTTCACAGACTTTATGGAGGCTCCAAAAAGGGTCATGGAGAGATGATGAACATCAGGTCTCACCTATGAAGGAAGTGTCCGCAGGGAAGCAACTCAGTGAATGTGTGCACACTTACCTTGTAAGAAGTCTACATGGCTTGAAACGTCAGTCTGAACATGAGGCTATTTAACTGAGTATAGTTGAGGGTAAGAAACCAAACATACCTGGAGACAACAAGATCTGGTGTATGGTACTTTTGTTATTTTCTCTATAAGCGAGAAATGGGCACAGTCCCACCTGTTGTAGTCAAAACTTGTGCCTGATACTGGTATTAAACATTCACATAAGCTGTTTTGCTGAAATTTAAAATCCCTGCCTTGGCATACTTTGCTCTTCCAAGGATGTTGGTCATTGTGCTGCATGTATTTATTTTTGGAAAACGTTTGGAATTTGAGGCAAGGAGATAAGTATAGTCCATCATCTTGACCCAGCTCTGATTATTTCTTGAAAGCAAAAACAATGTCTTCTCCTATACAAACCCTTTATCTATCCCACAAAGCAATACCTTGTCAAGTTTCTCTATCTCCATTTTTTTTTAACCTGAAAAATTAACAGTAACATCACCCCTACCACACATCATGGGTTACCTGCAAGAATCTTGAGAGAGATTTGAAGGTGCTCTGAAAGTAAGATGTTCTACATAAAATAGAATATACTTATTTACTATCCCAACTTCTACTAGCTGTTACACCAAATACCCTCCCCTAGAGAAGTCTTTTCTCTCTCGCTGACTTACATCACCAAATAAAGAGAATAGGATTCTCATCATGGCAGCCAGGGTTGTGAAATCCATTGTTTTGACAAGCTTCTGGAGTATCTGGATGGCCAACAACACAATCCTCTCATCAGTTTCACATAAGCTGTCTAAGATGGATGGCAACAGTCTCTTGATGTCTTCTCTCTGTGTCCAAAGGGCAGCATATCACCATCTCTTCTGGTACAACACCTGGTACCACAGAGAGGGCTCCCACCTTTGCTCAGCACATAGTGCTTGCTGGATTTCTAGCCATACTGGATAGTCCAAGGCAGTGAAGAAGTAAAGAGGGCATGACTGCCCTCTCTTGTATTAGCAAGCCTGCTATGAAGAGGAGGGGGGAGAGCTGTTGTGAGCTGCCTCACAGGCAGAAGCAGGACCAAGAGGGGGAGGTCCGGGGATATGGCTTTGGCCTAACTGTTAGGAAACGCTCCCACAACACTGAGAGAAAGAGGAATGGCCAACTCAGATTGTAGTGACTTCCCCAGTATAGAAGGTATCCAACAGAGATTTAAGAATTCCTTACAGGAATTTAGTAGAATTCAGCTGATGATCCTTAAGACTCCTTCCCATTCTGAACTGGAATTCTGCTCTTTTGAAACTCCTAAAAGGAAGCAGTCTTAGAGTTTTAAAATGTGTGTATGTCTGTGCAGAATAAAGCAACAAATATTCATGGACTCAACCAGAATGAACATATACTAACATTTGTCATTTTTGCTTCAGATATACACACACAATTTTAAATAAGAAAAACAGAACTCAGGCCAGGTGTGGTAGCACAAAACTCAGGAGGGTGAGGCAGGAGGATCACTGTGAATTCAAGGCCAGCCTGGGCTATGTGTAGGTCAGGTCAGTTAAAGGCCAGTCTGAACTATGTAGCCAGACCCTGTCTTGAAAAACCAAGAACAAAAAAAGAGAAACAGAACTCAAGTGACAAAACTATAGCCATAGAGGGGCTGGGGTTAGAGTACTTACCTAGCAAGGCCCTGAGTTGGATCCTCAGCATCCCCCCACAAAAAAACAAACAAAAAAAATCCTTAAAAACTACAGCCATGGGGATACTTGTCTCTTCTGACTGAGGCCTGGTTTTCCAGTGAGGCCTGTGGAAAAGGAACTCTCATACCATGAATGCTGAGCAGTCTCAGTCTTCTATGATAAGCATCTTGGAGCAGATCATTGCTACCCAAGTCACCCCATGGGATAGCATGGTACAAAGCATCGAGGGACACCTAAATGTTATCCAGGTCATGACGGTAATGTATATATCCCCCACACAAATTGGAGGTTTCAAATATTATGAGTATGTGTGACTTGGACTTTTAAAAAATTGTTTAATTTTTAATAGCCAGTACTTGCATATTTCCTAAGTATAAAATTCATATGATAGCTGGTTGCACGCCTGTAATCCCAGCACTCAGGAAGCTGAGGCAGGAGGACCACAAGTTTGAGCCCACCCTAGGCAATTTAGTGACTTAGTGAGACCCTATCTCAAAATTAAAAATTTTTAAGAAGGGGTGGGAATGTAGCTTGGTATGAAGGCCCTAAATTCAATCCCTGGTACCCCCTCCCCCAAATTCAAATAGTATAAAAGGATATGCAATTAAAAAGACCTTCTCCCACCCTTCTCCCATCACCAGGCTACCCAATTTTCCTCCTCAGTCATTTTCAGTTTCATGGATGTCCTTTTAGGGGTATTGTTTTTGTTGTGGTGATTATCTATTGACAACAAAAGAGTTATAACCCTCAACAGAATTTCCCCTGCTAAAACAATCCACCCAGCATGTACTAAGCAGCCACAAGATAATGCACTAACACTGACCCAAAACAGCAGGAGGTAAAAGTCAATCTTTCTCCCAGTGAGAAGTGACCTTCTGTGAGGCACTGTCAGCTTATATCTTTGATGTACAACTTTAGATACAATGCAGGCGTTCCTGGAAGATTAACAAGGAACAAGAGCCCCTGGGAGATGCATTTCTGAGTTCATTATCTACATTTGCTAACTCAGACTCTTTCTCATGTCTTCAATTCCTTACAAAAACCCCAATTTCTTACCCTGAAGGTGCAATTCCTCTCTTGGAAACTTGCCCACTGTCCTGCTTGACAATGTATTTTGATCTAAATAAACTCTTATCTTCTTATTCTGTTCTCAGTAAATTCTTTTACCATCGTGTCATTGGCCTTCTATAATGCCATCTGGGATGGCATTTGTGACATTTAGAATCACAAATGGTCTAGTGGTCTAGAGCCGCTTACCATCTCCCAGTGTCTGACGAGATTGCACAGCCCTCTCAGGGCAAGAATTCTAAAGAGATTATTTCCATTACACAGCCAGTCTTCCAAGCGGGCTATGGAGTATATGTTGGGCAGTCTCCTGGCCACTGGACTCTGAAGGAGCTGAAAGAACCCAGAAACCAACAAAAGAAATGATCTGTAAGCCCTTTTCTCACGAGAGGAGCTTCCTTCCTACCAACTCTAAAACATATTTTCCTTTGAAATCTCTATAGTATTGTACAGACACTACAGGGGAACATTTAAACACTGAATAATTAACATGTAGAAAGAAGTTCAATATTCTTGAATCTGAAAAGTATTTCTCACACATGTCTGAGTTGCATATGACCTAAGAAGGCAGATACTGCTTCTTTATAGTCTCCTGCATTCACCATCTACATGACGAATCTTACCTCCACAAAAAAGCCTGCAGATGTGAGCTTATGTTTATCATTCCCTCGGTTAAGAAGTGGGACTAACAAGTACATGATCCTGCAGGCAAGGACGTGATTTCTTTCTAGCAATGCACTACAAAACAGAACAACAGAATGACTGCCAGGCATGCCCCCACCCAGGAGGCATTTTCTCTGGGCGGGGACCCCTGAAGTTTTTGTCTGGTTTGCAGTGTACAGGAGAATAGGGCAGAGCCAAGACCTCTGGAAAGGTTGCCTGGCAGTATGGATACTGCCCACCATTTTACGAGATGGTGACACAACCTTAGTTGCTGTGAGAACTAAAAGGGGGAAAAGATACCTAAAATAATGCTGATGTAGAGCAGGTGGGTATATGCATGACAAGGGAGCCTTACTTGGCGAGAAGAAATACTCCCTGAAGATGGCAGTCTTCTCTTTCCAGCAGAGTCCATCCTTTATTCTTTTCCATTATGTCAAATTCCCACCTGCATAATGTTCTGAGAAGTAAAGTCTTTGTGGCCTGCATGGCGAAACTAAGTCAAACAAAAACAACTCAGGTGACTAGAACAGGACCCACTAATTTGTAAGCACACAATCACTCTGCTCTTGCTGGGAAGGACTGCACACTGGCAGATGCTGACTGCGATTCTCCTTGTCTAAATTTCCCAAGACTCTTAGTGCTCTAACAACCTGAAAAGGGCTTCATGGAAATTCTCAGCATGAAGAAGTCTAACTAGATTTTATTTTCCCAGGAGTTTCAAAGGAACTCTATGGTAAAACAAATGATCTGGGATGCTAAACAGATTCTCGGTGCTCATTTTTGTTTTTTGCTTTTTTGTTTTTTGGGTGGTGTTGGGCACTGAACCCGGGGCCTTCACACTGAGCTATCTCCTCAGCCCTTTTATTTATTTAGTTTTGATTTTTGAGAAAGAGTTTCACTAAGTTGTTAAGTTGCCCAGGCTGGGCTCGAACTTTCAATCCTCATGTCTCAGCATCCCAGAGTGCTGGGATTATACACATGTACCACCATGTCTGGTTTTCCTTTTTTTTTTAAATCTTCATTATGAAACAATTATACACCACAAAATTTAACCCCACTACTTTTAAAAACTACTTGTTCAATTGGTATCACGGAAATGGCATCAGAGAATTATAAAGCTGAAAGGGTCCTTGGTGATCAGCTTGCTTGATTTCATTAACAGATAAGGAAACTGAGGCACAGAACAATAAATTTGTTTTGGATATACACTTAAATGGATGAATAAGAACTAGACCTCAGTCTACTGGCCACTCTTAGTTGGGTGTTCTTAAATATTCCACATTATAGAGTGGGGATTTAGCTCAAGTGTTAGAGTGCTAGGCTAGTAAGGCCCTGCAAGTGCAATGCCCAGCACCGCCCCCATCCACATTATAGCACTTCTGAAAGAAATCTATGTTCCACAGCAACACCAAGAAATTTCTATTGAGACACTCATGGGGAACTAAGAGCATTTCTCCACCCTGTAATCCCAGCACTCTGTCTGAGGCTGGCCTGGGCTACATAGTGAGCTCATGGCCAGTCTGAACTACATATTTAATAAATAAATAAATAAATAAATAAAAGCATCTCTCCATGCATTAGAACAGAAATGAGGATCAGGACAGTTTTGGAGGTGAGTTTAAGCCATTTTGTCTCTGTCTCTACTTGATTTATCAGGAAAGGTTGGCATGACGTCATATCACACATTATTTTGTATGCCATCTAGACTCACATAGCGAAATTAACCTCGTTACGAAGGAAACTAAAGAGAACCAATAAACACCCAGAACAATTCCTGGGCATTTTATCTTGATGTCTCACAAAGGCTATGGACTGTGTGCCCCCTCACGGTTGGGACACTCCCGGCTATCACCACAGTGCCCAGTGCTTCATAAGTGCTAAGGTCATGAAATTGCAAGGGGTAGTACCGCAAAGGTGTGACCTCTGTCAACATATTCTGCTCTGTATACAGGCCACTTGGGATGGTGACATCAGACATGGTGAGGCCAATGCTGTGGTGAATCTGGATGAGCAGGGTCATGAGAAGCTGAGGAAAGAGTCGGAATGTAGCTGCTTGCAGTCTGTTTCCCACAAATACCTCATTAAGGGCATCTGTTGCCTGCAGTAGAAAAGGCACAGGCAGATCTGAGTGCCTATAGCCTCAGTTCTCTCATCTACTGATTTTCTAATTCTTTTGCTTAGTTTCTGTTACTGCCAGAACAGGTTTCTGGTTCAACTACCCCACAGACAGAACAGTGGCAATCATATCACAGGGACATGGAAGTGAAGAGAAAAAGGAGCAGGAGTAAAGTGGTCATTAAAGTCACCAATTAAAGTCTTGGGGGATGGCTCAGGGTAGAGCATTGCTGGGTTCAATCCCTAGTAACTCTCCCACAAAAAAAGTTACCAAAAGGAGACTTGAAATCCAGAAGTCATAAAACTACTTTTTTGTTTGTTTTTTGGACACAGGGTCTTGCTATGTAGCACAGGCTGGCCTTGAACTTGGGCAATCCTCCTACCACAGCCTCCTGAGTGCTGGGATTACAGGTGTGCACCACCATATCCAGCTCGATAAAGGAAACTATTAACATACTTGACAATATACAAATACAAAACCGGGGCAGAATTTCTCATAAAGTTAGATGGCAAATAACTCAGAAAATGTTTCCAACAGTGTATTATTCTTAATAAAATGCCTTTAAATCTCAATAAGAAAAACATAAAGGCTTGCTGCAGAGTGTGAGCCACACAGAACAGCAGCACCTGAAAGGC
Organism: Hystrix cristata; assembly: GCA_004026905.1. Classification (NCBI taxonomy): domain Eukaryota; kingdom Metazoa; phylum Chordata; class Mammalia; order Rodentia; family Hystricidae; genus Hystrix; species Hystrix cristata. The sequence continues at coordinate 3,577 of PVJO010003755.1, read as the reverse complement.
ACTGCAGTCTCCACACTGGCCGTCCCAGCCCGGAACCTCTGCGTTCTTTCATTTTTCTGCCAACAGGGTCTGCACGTCAGCAGGACCTGGAGGCAACTGTGCTTGTGCGCAGATTAAATCTGAGAAGCACTCTGAGGCCGTGACCAGGCGAGTCATGAAAGGAGAAATATAAATGGCCAAGTAAAAGGCATGCAAGCTTCCACACTTATCAAAAACAAAATTAAAATTAAAACTTGTTTCTTTTTCATCTAACTGCAAGGCAACAGTGAAAAGACAGTGCAGTGAGGGTGAGGAGAAACAGGTATCCCTCATATGATGGTGGAAGGGCAACATTCTGGGAACATGTATCAAAGCTTTAAATACACCCACTGCTTGACCCAGGATTTCCTCTCAAAGCAGACTTTATCCCATGAAAATATTGAGTATGTGTGACAATATCGAGGTACGTACAATTAAGTTTGCTGTAGCATTGTTTCATTGGCAAAGTTTGAAAATTATTAAAATCCTCACCTAATAGAAAATTTCATAACCCAAATGATCCTGATCCAGATACACAGCACACTCCTGTAGTCCCAACTACTCAGGAAGCTGAAGCAAGAGGATCACTCGAGCCCAAGAACTGGAGGCCACCCTGAACAACACAGTGAGACCCCGCCTCAAAATAAACAGAACAGTGATTGGAGATTCAGCTCAAGTGGCAGAGTGCTTGCCTAGCAAGCACAAGGTCCTGAGTCTGAACCCCAGAACTCCAAAAAAAACCCCCAAAAACCAAAAAACAGAACAAAAATGAATCTATGTCATGTAAGATATACTTTAACAAAAATAGGTTGGGGATTTAGCTCAAGTGGTAGAGAGCTTGCCTAGAAAGCACAAGGCCATGAGTTCAATCCCCAGCACCCCCCTCAATGACTAGCTAAGCATGGTGGCACACACCTGTAATCCCAGCACTCAGAAAGCTGAGGCAGGAGGATCATAAATTCGAGGTTAGCCTGGGCTAAAGAGTGAGACCCTGTCTCAGAAAACCAAAAAGCAGAAATAAGAGCAAATAAACAGGAAACGACTATACATTCATAGAAAGGATAGCAGATAGTCCTGTGCACTAATACAGAAAGTACTTCATACTGTTAAGTGAAAAAGCAATACATGTAGTATGCGCCTATTACTATATATACACTTTTATAGATTAATGTGATTGAGTATATGCTTCTATCTGCTCTAACTTTTAAAACCGCACTAAAATGCAGTTACAGGGATAAAGCACAAGCTGATAGAAAGAAAACTGTGTATGTGTGGAGGTCAGGGGCTTGGGGGAACTCTGTACTTGCCAGTCAACTTTGCTATGGATGTAAAACTGCTCTAGAAAGTTAAGTCTATTTAAAAGGAAAAAGTATAATAAATATACAGTATACCAAAGAAGTTTATATATATGTAAATGCATCTACAAATTTCATTTTTAGGGATATGGTACAGATATGAGTTAAAATGGTTTTACTTTTTAGAGTTTTTTGGGGGGGCAATAGGGTGTTGTTATGTATGAAATACAACCACGCCTGGCACATTTTTTTAGAGTTGTTATAGACAAACAAACAACAAAAAAATCCAATGAAGCTAGGCACAGTGGCACATGTCTGTAATCCTAACTAATTGGGAGGGTGAAGCAGGAGGATTGTGAGTTCGAGGCCAGGCTGGGCAACTCAGTGAGACCCTGTCTCAAAAACAAAAAGGCTAGTGGGTAGCACAGTTGTAAAGTACCTGCCTAGCGTGCAGAAAGCTCTGGATTCAATTTTCAGTAAACACATGAACATATACACACAAAATCCAAATATGTGGTCCGGAAATACTAAGATATTAACCACTAATCTTTACAGGAAAAGTTTGCTAACTCCTAGTCAAGGGGATCTTTGCTTTGTATTTTATATGTATCTACCGGGAAGTACTAGAGATCAAAACTACGGTCTTGTACCCAGTATACAAGCACTCTACCACTAATTACACCCTCAGCCTTATTTAAGAAATATTTTGCCAGGTGTGGTGGCATTCACCTGTAATCTTAGCTACTTGGGAGGATGGAGCAGAATGATCCAAATTTGAGGCTAGACTGGACAAATTTGCAAGACTCTGTATCAAAATAAAATTTAAAAAAGGGCTGGCGATGTAGCTCAGTGATGGATAGCTTACCGAGCATGGGTTCAGTTCCTAGTACTGCATACAAACAAACAAACAAAACTTTTTCTTCACAGGTTTGTATTACTCTTTAATTATGGTGATAATTTTTTTTAAAGATGAAGGAAAAAATGTTTAAAACATAATGAACCACCATATTGACTCCTGTACTCTTCCTAGGTGTCCTCCCTGTCAATCCCTTGGTAGAGAATATGTGTGTAGATATATGTGATTTATACGTGAATATCAGAGCAAATTTTGACAGGGACCAAAAATAACACTTTTCAGATGGAGTAAGTCACCCTCGGAGGGGAGCATGGTAGGCTGAAGTTAGGGGGGCAGGACTCAGTGACTTACAGCAACAGCCACATAGGCCATCTTCCCCTGGCTGGGCATATTATGGCATTTCTGGAGCTTCCTCAGCAGCCTCCACAGTACCCAGGTTGTGCTGGGCAGGTCTATCTTCAGGGTTCTCCACAACAAAGCTAGATTCCTGGAAATCCCAAAGTAAGAAGGGTCAGGAGAATGGCTTATCCCAGCCTATCATGAACAAACATTCCTACAGGCTGGAATCGGATCACAAAAGGTTCTCCTCTCTGCTCAGTTCCTCAGCTATCATCTAGACATACTATCAGATTTCATAACAGTGGGCACCAAGGTTTTGGTGAGTCAAGCTCCCATGGCCTGGGCATGGACTTTAAGGCCATTCACAAGCTGGTCCTTTCTATTCCTGCCACTTCCCTATCACATACTTCGTGTTTCACCAGCCCATACCAGTCATCTTTGCCAGACAAATCACATTGAAAACCCTATACCTTCGCCTAGATCATGTTCTTTAATCAGAAGGTCCTTCTCCCAAAGTCTCCTCTGCCCACCAGCACCCTTGAAGGCCCAGCTCCAGTGTCATTCCCTCTGTGAAGCCTTTGTCCCTTCTTTATCTGGTCTCCCATGAGACTGTTCACCAGGTCTCTCACGAGAGTTCCCACAGCACTTTTTAAAGCTTTCTTTTTATAGAGATGGCCTCAGTCTTACACATGTCACGGTTAGTTCTCTGTATGTGTGTCCACCTGTTTGCGCTGATGGGAGGATTGTATTTGGCTCTTTCATGGATCCTTCAGGACCTAGCACAATGACAGACTCACAAAAGGCATTCAAGGACACATCTGTTCAATCTAGTCTATCGTCCTCATACTGTCTCAGGTCAAACACTGCAATAAACTTTTGATTCTCCTTAGAAGAGACCTTGAAGAAAAGTAGTATATTTCCCCAAAAGACTGTAAATTGGGTGTGGTGGTGCATGTCTGTGATCCCAGCACTCTGGGAGGCTGAGACAGGAGGATAACAAGCTCCAAGCCTGGATTACTTTGCAATTCAGGAAGATCTTGTCTCAAAAAAAAATTTTTTTTTAAAAAGG
>PVJO010003754.1:0-118700 GCA_004026905.1 Hystrix cristata | reverse complement strand
TGAAAGCTTCAAGTTTCTGACCATTTAGTGTGATGTTGGCCGTTGGTTTGTCATAGATGGCTTTTATCAAATTTAGATATAGACCGTCTATTCCTAATTTCTGTAGGATTTTTATCATAAATGGGTGTTGGACTTTATCAAATGCTTTTTCTGCATCTATTGAAATGATCATGTGATTTTTGTCCTTGATTCTGTTGATGCGGTGTATCACATGTATTGATTTGCGTATGTTGAACCATCCCTGCATCCCTGGGATGAATCCTACTTGGTCGTAGTGTATAATCTTCTTGATAATCCATTGCATTCTGTTTGCTAGTATCTTATTAAAAATTTTTGCATCTGTGTTCATTAGAGAAATTGGTCTGTAGTTCTCTTTTTTGGTGGGATCTTTTTCTGGTTTTAGAATCAGGGTAATACTTGCTTCCAGGAATGATTTTGGAAGTACTGCTTCCTTTTCAATTTCATTAACGAGTTTGAGGAATAGTGGTATTAGATCCTCTCTGAATTTCTTGTAGGATTCAACTGTGAAACCGTCAGGACCTGGGCTTTTTTTTGTTGGTAGGTTTTTATTGTTTGTATTTTAAATGTTCTTCAATAAATAGAAACTATTATTCCCATTTTATAGATGAAGATACAACGCATGTAAACTGTCAAGTGATATACCCAAGATTTCTTGGGCGGCTGATTATTGGGCCTATGTTCTAACCGAGACTCTAACGAATTTATTATGAAAATTCAGTATCTGTAATGAAAATCTTATATCACAGGATTGGATATCATACTTATGAGAGATTTCTCAACTGATATCAGTGACCATGTCAGTTAATACTTTCTATTTAAGATTATTAAATTGTAGCTTTGCTCCTGATACATGTAAGGAAGGACTCATTAGTAATAAGGCATTTACATCTAGCAAATTCATTTTGCTCCAGGATGAGAAAAATAAATTACACACAAAACAGACAATAAAAAGGAACAGCATAATTGAATATTTGGCACAGTAGAAGGGGAAGTTGGTATATGTGAGAGAGGATAGAAGTAGAGACCCGGAATAGAAAAGTGAGCCGACATTTACTAAGCACTGACTGTTCAGATGTTTTCATTTGGTAACCTGTTTTAACAATTCATAAAGATAGGCAGGGCGGGACATTTATTTTATTTGGCGGGAGCGGTAATAGGGATTGAACTCAGGGCCTTGCGCTTGCTAGGCAAGTGCTCTACCACTGAGCTAAATTCCCAATCCCTGGGGCATTTATTTTAAAGACTTGAGAATCAAACTCAAAACTAGTTGAAATAGAGGGCCCTGTTTTCCTAGAATACTTGGAAAGTGGAATTTCACATTTGGAACACTATTTAAAGCTCTCCCTCATGTCCTAAGATAAAACTGAGATCTGAAACAAAAACAGTATGCTAGTCTTAAATCTTGTAAAATTGAAATTTTTGTACCCCTCTGCTGTGATCATCTAAACTAACTATGCTGGCAGTTTTTTCCCTGTTATATTCATTATCAAATTGTGGGACCACTTAGGCACCAAAAAATTGACATTAAATGTTTAGTAACTTACATTGCCTTGAACTTATTCCTTGGGTGTACAACATCATTTTTCTTACATTTGTTATTAAATCATTGAGTCAGGTGATGTTCTCTCAGCTACTCAGGAGGCTGAGGCAGGAGGATCACAAGTCTGAAGCCGACCTAGGCATCTTAATGAAACCCTGTCACAACATTAAAAGGCTGGAGCTGTAGTGCAGTGGTAGAGTGGCCCTGAGTTTCATTCTCAGTGCCACCAAGAAGGAAAAAGAAAAGTCATTAGGACTAACCTTTTATGACAGTTACTATAGTATAATATATTGCCTTCCACTTTAGGTCTAAATTAGCTGCTTATTTTTTTTTCTTGTCCTCATCTTGTTTAATGTTTGTGTACTATTCTTTTGTGCTAATATTTTCTGAATAACTTTTTTACTGTTAGATATTCCTCAAATTTTGGAAAATGATAGATTACAGATTGAATTCTGACACTTAATCAACTTTATGGCTTTGGGCAGATTTTTAAACCTTAGTAGACTTACCCGTAAAATGGAATTATATCTGTTCACCATATAGACTGTTAGTACTTCTGTCCACATTATCAGTGTCAGTGTACATATTTATCAGGCAAGTATATCAATTTATATCGGAGTTGATCAGTGTAATTTCTAGATATCTCTGTCCAAGAAAACATTGGTCTACGTTTGTGCTCTGAAGATGTCAGTAAAATACTGGTAACATTCATTGAATTTTAAAAGGCAATTTCTTATACCTCCATTTTTGGAACTTCTATACCTGCTTGTAGTGTTTTTCTTCATAAATAATAGCAAATACAAATTCACAGCTTTAAGATTTAAGAAAGCATTGGTAAGGGCATCTTAAGAGACACAAAAGTGGTCATCCTGTAAAGCTTCAGAACACAACACTGTTGCCTTAAGGTCCCAACACTGTCCTTGCCATTTAGAAGCTCTCAGGTTTTGGAAGAAAAATTAGCAGTGCACACCTACCTCTATGCCTACCACACATTTTTTAATCAATTAGAATTTGAAATCACTTTCAAAAACTGATGTCCCTTGCAGCCACTTAGTTACCAAAGTGAAAGAACATTTGTGTAGCTCTCTTCTCTCTTACATTGGAGTTTTTTGTGTACTCCAGCTACATAGATGTTCTAGGTTCCCTTGTAAGCACAAGCTCTTAACATATTCTCATGACTTTGATTCCTTAACTTTTCTTTTTCTAGCCAGGGTTGTCTTCTGTGTTATAAAGATCCATATTCCTTTCCCTGTCAGGAAATTCAGTACACATACCAAATTAAGTTCACTATGTTTCATTGTTACCCAGAATCAATAACATATTCAGGCAGGAGTAGATACCTGCTTGATTTTCCCCCCAAAATTCTCTATCATAAATAATTATCAAAGATAAATAATGAGCTAAGAATAAAAATTTACCTGCTTCTGTGTAAGTGGTTCATTTTGTGCCTGAAAAGGTTGGAAAGTCATTTGCACTGGTGGAGTTGGAGAAATCACAGGCTGAGACATGAGAGAAAAATATGTATGAATGAGCCCAAATTCTGGCACCTGCCCTGGCACCTCATCTCTCCATTGCCAAGGGTTAAGTGTGCTGTTAGGGAATGTGAACTTTAGAATCAACAATTTTTAGTTAAGATCTATTTCCTGCACATCATCTGAGAGAGGTGTAACTTTTTTGAGTATCACTTCAAAACAGGAATAAGAAATCTGCTTTAGTTAGTATGAGTAAACAATGCAGCGTACCACCTAACTCCTTGCTGCCTGACATGTGGGAGGTAGGCCAATGTTGGTTCCTCCTCTTTTCCCATCTTTTGTTTATGACTTGTTGGCCTTTTGTTAGAATGAATGTTGTATTGCTGTATAATAGAGTCTGCTTTCCTTTTTTAATAAGTTAGCATGATTGGAATACAGACTGGAGGTTTTCCTTAGAAGCTGCAGTTGTCTGTCATGTGCTCATTTGATATTTTTCAATGCAGAAAGTTACTTACTGCTAAAATGGTAAAGTAGTGCCATTTGGACATTAGATAAGTATGGTTTAGGCTTCATGAGAATATACTGTCAAGTTCTTAATGACTAGAGAAGGAGTTCTGAGTGTGGTTCACTTTTGAGAACTATGTGCTAATTTCTTTTGTGTTTTCTTTTTCTGTTTCAAGGTATAAAGAAGGAAATAAAACAGTAATAAGCAGCTGTTTTAAATGATTAGAATATACCCTTTATAAATGTGTTATATAATTTATGACTCATGTAGTGTTAATTTTTAAAATTTGTGTTCAAATTGAAATATTTAAATTTTTATTTCTTAGTTCCTTATTGATTCATTTAGTTTGTTGTTGTTGTTGTTTTGGGAGGGTTGGTTTTTTGAGACAGGGTAATTCAGGCTGGCCTTGAACTCACTTATATAGCCCAGGCTGGTCTCAAATTCATAGTGATCCCTCCCAAGTGCTGGGATTACGGGCATGCACAACCACACCTGGCTATTTAGTTTCAAATATTACTATTTCCTTTATAGTTGTTTTTCACAGCATTTACTTTCAAGGAGAATTTTTATGTTAGTAAATAAAATGATAGTCACCTTTAGAAATTTTCTTCAAACGTGAATTCCTGTGTAAAGTATTTTAAGTGCTTCTGTGATTTTGGGTTGTGGGGTCTGAGACAGAGTCTCCCTGTGGAGTGGAAGCTTACCTTGAACTCTGTAGCCCAAGCTGGCCTCGAACTCGCAGCAATCCTCCTGCCTCGGCCTCCTGAGTGCTGGGATTACAGGCATGTACCACCATGCCCGGCTTCTATGATTTTATTTATAGAAGAATTCTACTATTTTCTGCTTACAGCATCTGACCTTATATTGATTTTATCTGTCATTGCATGCCTTTTCTAAAGTTGTCACTGATATGTCATCCCATTTTGTCTGTAGTTTTGAAAAGCTGTGAAACTTGTGAATTTTGTGAATATGCTCCCAAATAGAGCTGTTTACTCGGTTAAGCAAGACACTTGCTCTTGGGGCTATATTGCTTAGTAGCATCTAGTTGATATCTGAGGGGAGTCTTTGTGTGAAATACTGCATTAACTGGAAAGAAATGGAAATGGGATTCATGAAAGATTTGTAATTGCTCAGGAATCCCAGAAATAGAATTCAGAATATTTTTGGAAGTCCCAGGGTAGTACATACTTTGAAGTAAACTATATAATAAGAATTTTAAAAGCTAGATACAAGCCTCTTAATGTCAAGATAGTATCTTTGTAACTGTCCATGAACTCTCTTTATGTCTTGTTTAGATTTGGGGGAAGGAGCGTTAAATGCGTGGCTGAGCCTCACAGGAGCACCTGATGACTGTTGTGAGATTTGTTAATTTGGTGTTGGCCTTTTTATAATGGGCTTTTGATTTTATTTGTGACTAAATGAGAAAACAGATTATTGGAACTTTATAATGTTGTTTTAAATTTCTTGCCTGATTTTATATATTTCTCTAAATGAGCTTTAAAATTATTTGAAATTCTCTGAAATCTCAGATTTGGATTGAAAATACATTAAATATTGACAGAGTCACACTGTTGTCACATTAAGTCCAGGAACATGGTGTGTTTGTTTCCACTCAATTTTTTGTTTCTTTCCTAAAGTTTTACAGTTTTTTTTGTTACAGGTTTTGCAGATTTCCTGAAGCTTTTGCCCGTAGCTTCCTATTTTTTTTTTCTATTTTATTTTAAATATATCTTTTTCTATTGTATTTTCTAATGAACTTTCTAATGAACAGATATGTAGGGAAGTTCATGATTTTTACTTACTAGTGAAATCGTTAAAACTTTTAGTTCCAAAAGTTTGTTTTTCTCTTGGTAAATAGATTCCACATACCTTTGTAGAACAGGGGAGTTGACCTCTGAATTTACCTTTTAACTTCTTTTTCTTTTAAGCTCTTTTCACTTATGGATATGAAACCTCCCATCTCTAGAGCCAAGATGATTCTCATCACTAAAGCTGCTATTAAAGCTATTAAGGTAAGAATAAAATATATTTCATGTAGAAATGTCTTTGAAATTTTGAAAATGTTACTTAATGGTACTTCATTTGTGAGTTTCAGGCCTGAATCAAAGAGCACCAGAACACTCATCAGCTTTTGCTTAAGGTTTCTAATACTGTATATTTATTTGCAGTGTAATACATTCTTTCAAAGAGGTTTTTTCCTTTATTTAATCATTATTATAAAGCAACAGTTAGCTTCCCTCTTAGTAAAAAAAAAAAAACCCTCAAGCTCCATGAAATTAAATGTCTTACCTGGGTTTAAACTTGTAAACCGCATTGCTTAGTTCTTACTCCATTGTTCTTGTTTTTTTGGTAAAGTTGCCTGATACCCTGCTTATAAAGGTTTATTGATTAAAAATTTAAGAAAAGCACCTTCGTGGGAGGTTGTTTTGATTTTTCCCTGGTTATTAAAGATTTTTTTTTCCTGTTGGTCATTTTGGATTATTTTTGATGGTTCATTGAGTATTAATAATTTTTAAATTCAGCCAGTATCAAAGTTTTAAGGATTTTCTAATTATAGGAAATGTGGAAATATGTAAATCTGCAGTAATTTTCTTTTAATTCTTTTCAGCTTTATAAGCATGTAGTTCAAATAGTAGAAAAATTCATCAAAAAGGTAACTATTTTATTATTACCTCATTTTGTTTAAAACATGTTTGTAAATTATAATTTGAGTGTTTGCTTCTAAAGCCAACTCTACAGAAAAAGTAGTCACTGGATGTTCTTTTTAATCACTAAAAGTTTAAAGAACTAACATTACCACTGATTGAGGATTTACTGTGAGTTTGTCACTCAATTAATAATGTCCTGCATCACAACAGTTATCTTGCCTTGGGCCTTCCCTAAGCCTGATGGGCCCTCTCTATCCTTCATTTCATGTACTCTATTGACATTTTAACTTGCCTTTGAGTATTCGAATTGAAATTACCTTTTTTTTTTTTTAAGTGTTCCCAGTGTTTCCCATCAGAATTAAACCAGTGTTTATTTCTATCACTATTATCTTCTAGCTTGCATGATTAAGCATGTCTTTCTCAGTAGAGGACTGAGGACAGTGTCATATCTTTGTCTTATCCCCCTAACCTATAGCTGCATCATGTAGTACATACTAATACATGTTTGTGTCAAAGTATATAAGCAAGCTGGGCATGGTAGCATATTACTGTAATCCCAGCACTCTATAAGACTGAGGCAGAAGGATCACAAGTTGGAGCCCAGCCTGGACAACTTAGCGAGGCCCTGTCTTCAGAATTTAGAAATGAGCTGTTTTTGTGGCTCAGCACAAAGGCCCGAGGTTCAATCCCCAGTAGCACCAAAAAATAAGATTTTTATCATGATTTACTCAACCATTTTCTTATGGCCTGATAGTTAGATATTTCTCATTACTTTTTAGAGAAAATGCTTTGAGAACTAACTATGGAAAAAATATATGCATCTTAATCCATGTTTTAAAAATTATTTTAAAAGGTAAAAATTGTTGGACTGGAATAGAGACTATCATAAGTGAATTTGTATGATGATTGCTTAGGGATTGGTAATGTCAGTTGTGAATAATTGTGGCAGGGGAGGAGTAGGGATCAGAGAAGAGTAAAATCTGAGGCATCTGAAGTATCAGTGAATGATGGTTTGCTATACATTTGTGGGAAATTTGACAAGTTGTCAAGTTAGATGAACATCCGAGTAGTTTATAAACAGTCACTGGATGGATATAAAGGTTACATAAATAAGAAATTAATGGATGTGAAATCGTGATTTTGCTTTTCTTGTATTGACTTTATATCTTAAACCTTGCAGTGTAAACCAGAATACAAGGTTCCAGGATTATATGTAATCGACTCAATTGTACGACAGTCTCGTCATCAGTTTGGAACTGATAAAGATGTTTTTGGGCCAAGATTCTCTAAAAACATAACCGCCACATTCCAATATTTGTATCTTTGTCCATCTGAAGATAAGGTATTGTTAATTTTTAAATTAGAAATTTGCATTCTTCTTGCTTTTGGTTTTGTTTTTACATTTATTTAAATGTATATTAGACACATTAGGCCTGCTGTATCACTAGATAAGATAGTCATGTAGTGTGATCTCTGGGAGTTTGATGTGAAACGCAATCGTCTCTGCAGTGGTCATTTCATATTTGTTTTCTTGTGAAATCCTTCAGGAATACTATACTGTTGTAATATGAAAGAAACCAAATATGTAGATTCAGAGTAGAATAGTGGTTAATAGTGGGAGAGGGAAGTGGAGAGTTGCTAATTAGCAGGTCTGAAGTTCCACCAAGGCAGGATAATGAGGAAGTCCTAGAAATCTGCTGAACAACATTGTACCTGTAGTTAATAATCCTGGATTGTACACTTGAAAATTTGTCAAGAAGGTGAATCTCATGTTAAGTGTTCCTATTCTTAAAAAAACTTTTTACTGAAGAGTTTATCTATAGTCATGTTCTAATTCCTATAAATAGGTAAAATGTACACAAAACTCAAAAAAAACTTAGCATATTAAAGAGCATCATCTTTAAATAAAATATTGTAGGAAAGATGTGCTTCTATAGTTGAGTAATGAAGAAATTTTGTAGTAGAGAAAGACAGCGCTATTCTTAGTTGGCTGCTTATTCCAGGAGGAAAGAGCCCATAATCGATGGTCTTCTCCACCATACAGTGATCTAGAGCAGCAGCGGTGTTAATAAACTGTAGGACAGTGGTGGCAAACCTTTGGGACATGAGTCGCAGCAAGCTGTCGTCGGTATTGTTGAAGCTCTGAAAGGTTCGCTGTCATGGCTATAGTGTTTAATTCGTATACATAACTGATTTTACCATGTAGTGTAGAAAGGTAGAAGAGCATTACAGATATAGTAAGTGGACTCTAAATAGGTAGAAGAATTATGCTGGTAAACATACTCAGTAATGAAGAAGGGGAACATTTACAATAAATGGCATATAAATTTGGGTGTTATAGGTTCTCTGCTTATATTCTTAAAGAAATGCTCTTGTGGGGAAAAAAAGGACAGTTCTTTGTGTAGAAGTTATAAGTTGTACTCATGAATAGCACATGTTCTCTGGATCTCCTTCAGAGTTACTTGTCACAAAACAACTAAATTCTCATTTACAGGCCAGTTTTCTAAATATATTTACTGTTCCAATCATCCTGAATAAATTTGTCTTTGCTTTTACTTCCCTTAAAGTAACTTTTTCCTCCATGACAGGTTTCCTTTGTAACCATAAATAAAATGTACAGAAAGCACCAGCCAGTATGTTTCTTTTTATTCCCTGGGTCTATATTCTGTCTCTGGTCCTTAGTCTAAATTATACCCACCAAAGATAGGCTAATTAGAATAGTTGAAACAGGTTATAAAACTGATAGAATTGCTTGTCTATGAAAGACTTAGTATAAAAATGTTAGCGGGTGTTCCTCTTTTAAAATTAGTATAATTGAATGTTATCGAAAATGTACTATTAAAATAAAATTTTAAAAAATAGTATAATTATTTATGAAAACATTTATTGTACATTTATGTGTTTTTTGGCCCTGTAACAGAGTAAAATAGTTCGTGTGCTGAACCTTTGGCAAAAAAATGGAGTGTTCAAAATTGAAATTATTCAACCTCTTTTGGACATGGCAGCAGGAACGAGTAATGCCGCCCCAGTAGCAGAAAATGTCACCAATAATGAAGGTACAGTCAAGTCTTTCTGTGAGCTTTGATAATGACACAAATTTTGTACATGAAAGGTTTGCATTTGTATATTTTGATGGAAACTCGAGTTTACATCTGGGACAGAACAGTTTTTTTCCAATTATTCTTATTTTCTAGTGTAAGTCTGGTTTTTTGGTAACTTTTTATAGTATTAACCCTAATAACTGCCATCTATAAAAACTGGATTGAATTTTATTTTAGCAAAGAAACTTAAAAGAGTTTTAAAAGAGAAAACTCTAAGTTAACATTTCTTAGGCCTTAATTAATCCCCTTTTCTCTTTTAGGCTCACCTCCACCTCCAGTAACAATTTCTTCTGACCCTCCACAAGCCACGCCAAACTCCATAGCAACTGTGCCGCAGCTGCCCAGCTCTGATGCTTTTGCTGCTGTGGCCCAGCTCTTCCAGACCACTCAAGGCCAGCAGGTAAGCTCCTTGCTTACTCAAGGGTTGAATTGCTTGCACGGTTAGGTACTATTGTCAGTGCTTATTTTCCATTCTTATTCATAAGCACATTGAAGGGAGAAGGTATGCCTTAGTTTTCTACTAGAAAAGCTTTCAGTGGGGAAGCAGTGACAGATAATAAAGGAAATGTGAAAGTGAAAATTGGGAACAGCAGTGCCCGTCTGACAAGAACTTCAGAACTGCCAGGGGCCTGGTGTTGGTCACAGTTCTAGCATTTCTGACTGACTGCAGAATTACTTAGATTGGAAATAATTCTTCCATATTTCTAGAAAATTATTTTGTTCACATTCAGTGTATTTTCCCTTTGATCATCATTTTATATCTTTGGGGTTGTAGGCATACATTTTTAACTTCTAAGTGGTGTACGCTATACCTGATATATTCATTCACAAACCTAACCTATTAGTAAAAGGTAGATTTTTTTTTCCAGCTTTCTTAATGTGCTATTTTCAGTCACCTGTAAGGTTTTTTTCAGTAGATTAATTTTGATACTGTGGTTACTTTGTTGTGGTTTATCAGTTTTCCCATTCTTTAAGCTTCAGCAGATCCTTCAGACTTTTCAACAACCTCCAAAACCACAGTCTCCCGCCCTTGACAATGCTGTGATGGCTCAGGTTCAGGCTATCACAGCTCAGTTAAAGACAGCTCCTACACAACCACCTGAACAAAAAGCTGCTTTCCCCCCACCTGAACAAAAAACTGCATTTGACAAGGTACGCTTCTCTCACATCACCCACTTCACTGTCTGTGTCACTCAGCTTGGCTTGTGGGAGTCCCTTCTGTGCTTCTCTGGATTGTTGGCTTTGTGGTCGGCGGGATCCTCTTCTGCACCAAAACATTGTTTATTTTTCCTGGTTATAAATGTGGTATGTGCTCATTGCAGAAATTCCAATAACAAAGGAATGGGAACAGAAAAAATTTTCTCATTAACTCCGGTACTTGGATATTACTGTGACATTTTGCTGTATATTTTTTCAGAATTAATTGGCTGTGGAGATATGTTTTTCTTTGATACAATGTTTATCTACATGTTTTGATCTTAATAGTCTTATTTCTTTGTTGTTGCTCTTGTTACTTTTAAGGGATTTAGATCTGTTTTATTAAATGCTTAGTAGTGTTAGTACTCCATTGCACATGCATATCACAATTTAGCCATTACCATAGCTATAATGTGCAGATGGGTTGGCTCATTGTATTTCAGTGGCTGTGCTGGGCGCTAGGTTTCTTAGGCATATTTAAGAATCTGCCATAAGGGTATATGAGTGTGCCAGGCAGGCACAGCTCGGAGCTACCTGTGGGATCTTAGCCTAGACAGCCTTGCTCTTGTCTGGTAATTGGGTTTGCAGCTGTATGAAGTTTCATTTTTCAAGTTTCACTGCAAAAGATACCAAAGCTTGAAAATCATAGAACTAAATGACAATGTTAGTTTCTTCATCCCTAAAATTTCTTATTGCCAGCGTTTTAATTGTAAGAACTTTATTGTTCATAGTTCAAATTAAAAATTAATTACTGGTTTCCATTATAGCTTGGTGATTTATGAATGAATACTGATGAAAAGGCTGGAATTTTTTTGTTTGTTTGTTTGTTATTCTGTAGGGCTTGAACGCAGGCAGCATTGAGCTATATCCAGCCGTTTTTTATTTTGAGACAGGATCTTGCTATGTTGTCTAACCTGGCCTCAAGCTCATAATCCTCCTGCCTCAGTGTCCTAAGTAGCTAGGATTATAGGAACATAGGACCATGCCCGACAGTTGGATAAATTTTTGAGTTATATAGAAATAAAACATGCTTGTGTGGAAAAGGAAATAATACAGAAAGTTAGAAAGGAAAAGTGGGAAGCAGTTTTCACACTACTTTGAACAGATTTCTTTATGTATTTTCTTTTACACCTGTTTCTGTGCACAAGTGAACGTAAGTTCTTAACTTTGGATGGTTTTGTTTATGAATCTGTTTCTGTGTTTTGATTTGGAATTGTTCCATGCCTATATTTAAAAGAATTCTACATACTCTTCTAGTAGTTCTCTATTTTTGTTTTTTTGTGCTTGTCTCTTTAATCCCTCTGGAATGTATTTTAGAGTTTGCTCCAGTATAGTTGTCTTTACAGTTTTGAAGATAGCCTATATTCTGTTCTCCTTCGGTATTTTTTCTTATGCTAAATTTCTGTATGTTTCTGTTTATTTCTAGACACTTATCTGTCAGACTAATGTATTTATTTCTGTATCATGACAGTTGAAATAACGCACGTGCTCATGTGTGTGCGTGTGTGTGTGTGTGTGTGTGTGTGTGTGTGTTTTCCAGTGCTGGGGATGGAACTCAGAGCCTTGAACATGATAGAAAAGCACCCTACCACTCAGCTACACCGCTAGTACATATATACTATATTTCATTTCCAGTTGTTCTCCCTGCTTAGGTCTTTCAGACTTTCTCTGGCTATTCATGATCATGCATAGTGGTTCTTTAGAGAAATAGAACCAGTGATTATATCAGTCAATTGATGGATGGATGAAGAGAGGTTTATTGTAAGGAATTAGTTCACGTAGTTGGGGGACCAGCAAATAATTGGTTGGGCAGGTCAGCAATCTGGAAATTCAGGTAAGAGTGAACATTGCCGGCCTTCTTCTGAATCCCATAGGGAAGCAGACTGGGAACTCAGGCGGTGCTTCCATGCTAGAGTCTTGAGGAGAATTTCTTCAGGAAGCCTCAGTTCTTTTTCATAAGACCTTCACCTGATTAGTTGAGCGCCACTCACTAGAGAGGATACCTGCTTTATTCAGAGCCTACCTATAAAATTATTAAATCGTTGTCTCATTTTAAAAAAAAACAAAAACCTTCACAACAACATTTGGATTAGAGTTCTCCCTAAGAACTTGTCACTGTATAATGTAACCTAGCCAAGTTGACACATAAAATTAATTGTCACAGATATTTGTGTAGATGAACTTTCTGATAAATGTTAACATTTCTTTGAATTTATAGATTAATTTGGGAACTACTGAAAACTATAGACTGCATTTACCAAAACTTTATGGTTTTCTTTATATAGGTCTTATACATTTTTTTTCCTTCTACTCTTATTTGGTCATGATTCATAACACTTTTCATTTGATTCAGGGTGTCATAGGAAAAAGACTTGTATTTTATTTTGTCTTGCGAATGGTCACAGTAATAAATGCTAATTTTCTACTTGGTTGTCCTGAATTTTCTAGTTAGCATTCCATAGTGTACTGATGGTTATGACTTGCAGAAAAATACTGAGTAAAAGCCATAGTAGTAGGTAATCCCTATTTTGTTAGTCCTCTAATGTGTTTGTCTTAAATGGGTTAGCTAGTATTTTGTCATTTCCATCAAGTTTGCACAAAGGAATTCCATGCTTTTTTATTTGACTAGTCTAGTTTTAGCTAGTAACTTGAAGTAATTTGTTTATTTTGGCTTCCTCATAGAGGTTCAGTTTCCTCAAAAACATTGAAAATTTGGGGTTGGGGGTTTAGCTCAAGTGGTAGAGCACTTGCCTAGCAGGTGCAAGGCCCTGAGTTCAATCCCCAGCACACCCCCAAAAAAACATTGAAAATGTATTTTTGATAGACTTTAGTTTTTTAATCACTTCAAGTGTTTTTCCAAAGCAGTAGGTATAGATCATAAAATGTTAAAGACTTTGTCTGTGACAAGCCACAAAGATCATAGGTTCTGTTTTTCTTCAAAAATGGACCAAAGTTTTAATTTTGGCTCCTGTTACTTAGTGACTATCCTGTCGTTGAATTACTTAAATGTTCAAGGTTCATCACTGTAAAATGATGGTTGTAACTTTTATTTCTGCCATGGAAGTTTAAATAATATATGTGCACGGTGCCTAGACTATGTTTGTGTTTGGAATATATTAATTGTTCTTTTATAAGAACTTTAATTACCTGGCCTAGAGTCAAAGAAGAAGATAGGTTAGCTCTGTTCATCCCCAAACAACTCTACACTTGGTTTGGTCCTATAGACTATGTTTGTTGTTCCAGGAGGGACCTTACCTTCCTAATTTAGAAATCTTTTGTTCAGTAAAGTAAAACCAGAATCTCTAGGCAGAACTGCCATGGAGCAACATCAGTTTAGGACCTCAAGCTTAAAATCCATGAGTAGAGTGGGCCAATTTGAAAGCAAAGTTAGGTTTTTTTGGAGGCCAAATACTCAGGACTTAGAAGTAAAAAAAGACCAGTGTCCACATCCTAATTCTGAGTCTGCCGTTAATTTACTGCACAACTAAGTTATATTTCTTAATCACCTCAGCCTTAATTTCCTTGTCTGTGAAAAGAAACTAGATCTACATTTCAAAGTTCTTGTGATGATGAAGTATCTTTATAATCTGCAAAACCACAGTAGATGTTCAGTATGTTACCTTCTTTTCTAAAGTCTTATTTTTAAACCACCACCACCACTACCCCAGTAGTGGGAATCAAGATCTACCCAACAGGGGTGCTCTACCACTGAGCTACATCCCACCACCCTTTTCTGTGGAGACAGGGTCTCACCAAGTTCCCCAGGTGGCACTTGAACTTCCAGACCTCCTCTCTCAGTCTTCCTCAATGGTAGGATTATAGGCACACACCACTGCACATGGTTTAAATCGCTGTTCTAGACGTAGGACCTCAGGAAGTATACTCGTTTTTTAAAAAGAAAATTAGTGGTAATCTGGTAAGCTATAAAGTTTTGAGAAAGAAACTAGTGAAAAGATGGTGAGATTTCTTTGTGCCCCTGTCCTATGCCATTCTCTTTTCTTTTTCATATTAGTATATTCTTGTGCAAGCATATGAGCATTTTTCTCCATGCATATATAGTGATTATATAAGACAGTCTTTTTATGTTTTACAGCTGATTGAAAATGTATACTGTTTTAGTTACTTTTCTCTCGTTGTTGGGACAGAATACTCGACACCCAAAGTTAGGGGAAGAAAGGTTTATTAGCTCACAGTCTGCAGAGGTTTCAGTCTATAGTCCGCTGGGTCCGAGGCAGGGCTGGCGTGCAGACCTGCGGCCAGCCGGCTGCAAAGTAAGGTAAAGTGAGGAAAATGCAAGGAATGTATGCAAATCAGCAATGCAAACAAGCAGCTAGTTAAGCTTCTTCCTGTATCTATCTAGGCTACCTGCCCTCAGGGCAGCCCACACTCTAGATCCAGCTATCTCTTACCACATGAGGCTTTGGGGGGACATCTAGACACAAACCATAACATATACTCATTCTCATGTGCACAAAGTCCCAGAAGTTTTTAGTCAGAGTAAATGAATATTTTAGAAAAATCAGTGTATTGCTATATTAATTATGAAATAATTAAAAGGAAACCATTAAATTTATCATTGGAAAAGGAAATCAGAATAAAAAATTATGTCTTTCCCAAAATGACATTTTTGTAAAAATTATTATTTATGCCTTTGAACCAAAATCCTGTTGAATGTTTAGGAAAATGTTCTGTACACAACAGCATGGTGCGATTATGGATGAAGGTAAACATCTGCTTTTTTCTGTTAAGTTTCTTGTTTCCCGAATCACAATTTACATCTTAAAATGGAATATTGACACACCTATTCCAGAAGCTGCTTGATAGATTCGATTATGATGATGAGCCAGAAGCTGTGGAAGAATCAAAAAAAGAGGATGCTGCTGCCATTCTCCCTGCAGCCCCTGCTGCCGCCGCTGTCACTGCTGCTGCGGCCACAGCTGCTGCGCCTCCCGTGCCTGCTGTGGCCACGCCTGCCCCTGCTGCTCCCGCTGCGCCTGCCGCACCCACTGCCGCCTCTCCTCCTCCACAGACACCATTGTGAGTGCGTTTTTGATTGCTTGACACACAAAGTTGGTAGTAGTTGTAGAAAAACTGGTAGTTAACAATAAAAGCAGTTTACAGTGGAATTACTGTTTTTGTAAAATTGTGTTGCTACAGGTTTTCTTCTGAACAGAGAGGGTTATCTTGTCAGATTTAAAATAAAAAATCGCTTTTATGTTGGAAATAATATGGAGTATATAGATAACAAATCAGTAAATATATGATTCAGTAAAATGTTTACTAATGACTTCTGAACAACACTGTTTCTGTAGCATAAATATGGCTGAGAATCTTACTGTCTTTTTTTTAGTGGATTTCCTGGAGATGGCATGCAGCAGCCAACATACACACAGCATCAAAATATGGAACAGTTTCAGCCCCGAATCATAGGAATGCAAGATCCCATGCACCACCAGGTACAGCCATTTCTCTCAAAGTTGAATTGTAATAGCTTCTGTTCTGTTCCTTATACAATATGGTTCGCACTTTGCAGACCACTATTACTTAGTTTTATGGTTGGCTAAGTAGAACTACAGCTTGAATAAAAGCTGTTTGAGTTACTTTTTTTTTTTTTTTTTTTTTAAGAAGACAATTTATTTAGAAGACAGTTTATTTAAAAGTGGTGAAAAGGGAGAAGGGAGATGATAGCTACTCAACCAGTAGGGAGAATTCAAAAGCGAAATACTCCAATTGCCTTTAATTAAAACAACGTTGCTAAACATAATATACTCATACTGTATTTGAAGAATATGTATTTAGTTAAAATAGTTTAGAGATAGAGTAGATTATAGTTCTGTATAAAGAAACTCACTTATTTAGCATTATCTCCTGAAGGAGCCCTTTTTTCTCTATGTTGTATGATATTTTAGAGGACTTTCATCCCAATGTTTAGGAATATAGTTTGAAATCTGTAATAAAATGAACATACATGGCACACTGGAGAGTTGTAAGACGTTAGTAGAGATTTGTTCATTGGATTTGTTTCTGTAAATCTTAATTTGGATTTTTAAACTAGGCTGTGCATCTTAAATTATGAGGGCAGGGAGGGCATTTAAAGAAACAGAGCCTAGCCTCCCAGTGCAATAGTCATTCTAAGGAATTGGCTTTTTCTTTTTTTTTTTTTTTAAATTCTACAGTGTAGTGAACAATTCTATTGTACAGCGTGCTTCTAGAAAAACTGCTTTGTGTCCTGTTTAGGAGCATTCTGAGACCTCTTTACACTGTATTCATTTTCTTATCTATATTATTTTTCAGCTCATTCTTTATATTTGGTAATATGAAATTGATAGAGTGACTTAATGACCCATTGTGAAGTGTGGAAAGTATTTTATAAGCCTGTTTAAAATATGGAGACAACCCAAGAAAGTATTTCCAACTGTTCTAAATGCATATTTCCAACATTTAGAAGTAATTTTGAAAGATATTTTGTGACATTATAGTTTTCTTGTATTGATATGCGAATTGTACATGCAGAAATGTGTTAGGTTGTGGTTTCCTCTCAGTATTATGTATTTTATTTGAAACTAAAGTAGTTCAGTATATTGAAATGGCTGTTAGTAAATTTTAAGTTGAAAGACAATTTGCAAGAACTTTTTTTACTTTAAGTTCAGTCTTTTACATTACTTCCTTATTTAACTAAAGCTGTCCTTAAGTACATAAAACCAAATTGGTGTATTTAAATTTTTGAATGAATCATAGAATTTTTAACCTATATACATAACTTGAATATGTAACAATACTGTGGGAAAAGACTCTACTAGGAGAAATGGCTAAACAGTGTTGCATGAAAGTGTTGTAGCTTTTCCCTGATCAAAGTTTATTCACTATATTTTACTTTTATATAAAGTAAGTTATTTTTGGTAGCCATTACTTAAAATCTGCTCACACATTTTCTTTAAAAATGAAAGGTTCCACTTCCTCCTAATGGACAGATGCCAGGATTCGGACTTCTTCCCACACCTCCATTTCCTCCCATGGCTCAGCCTGTGATTCCTCCAACTCCACCAGTGCAGCAGACTTTCCAGCCCTCTTTTCAGGCACAAACTGAACCACTTACACAGAAGCCACATCAACAGGTAAAATTGCCTGCTTCGATTGTTGGTTATCATTTTGGTTGCCTTAATTTATGTGCAGATTCTTGCTTATTTGCATGCTATATTCATTCTTTAATATGAAGGAAAATTTTGAGCACCTATTAAATCTTCTCTGTGCTCTAAATTTTTCACCTGAAAAGTGTAAATCATACTACTACCAATTTCCACAGAATTCTGTGAGGATCAGAATGGAGTGTAGGAGCCTTAACCAGTGCCTAATTTGTTAGATGATAGTTTGTTAAAGTGGAAGGTACCTTATCCAAAGTAACTTCCAGAGTAGAGAAGTATTTCCTCTACTCTAGTGAAATTTTTTTGATATTTTTGATGGTTAGTTCTTATTAAACTAGTAATTTGGTCCTAAGTAACCAAAAGACAGTTTCTTCAGGGCCAGAGATTTTTAATTTAGCTTTTGTTATATTTTAGCCTCTTTATAATTCCTACATTTTGCACTGTTTGTTGGTTTTTGTTTTTAAGGAGATGGAAGTAGAACAACCATGTATTCCAGAGGTTAAGCGGCATATGTCTGATAACAGAAAGTCAAGATCTAGGTCAGCATCCAGGTAATTTATGGAAAATATTTTCCCAGCTCTGTATGTCTTAGGAGACATACAGATTATCAGATTATTTTCAGATACTGAGAGTGTTAATTAAATAACAGTATATTTATACGCCTGTATGTAGAGAAAGGAGGGTAAAAGAAATACTGTTGTTTTTTTTTTAAGTCTAAAGTCTGTCATCTTACATTTATTTCCTTTGATTTAGCTAGTTCTCATGTATAGAGATACGAGGGGCAATAGAAATGTACAGTGAATATATGTATGAAAGTTTTATTACCATAAAAGACATACTTCATTATTTCCCCTCAAAATACTCTTCCTTGCTTTGAATGCATTTGTCCTGGTATTCTTGCCACTTTCTGAAGCAGTTCTGGATGTCCTTTTTTGTGAGTGTCTTTATGAGATGTCACCAAAAATATGGAGAAAGCTACTGCCAAGTGCCATCAGATGGAAAGGCAGTGTTGTTAAAAATGTTATGATGTGTCCTCATCCACCTTATTTACTGGATCTAGTCATTTCTGGCTCTTCCCCAAAGTCAAAATGATGATGAAAGGTAAACATTTGGAATCAGTTTAGGACATTGAGGCATCCATGCCAGTGTAACTCAAGACACAAAAGAGGATTTCCAGAACTGCTTCCAAAAGTGGTAAGAACAGTAGGGTTAAGTGTCTTTGAAGCAAAGGAAGTATTTTGAGGGAAATTCATGGCATTGTATCTTACTGTAATGTTTTATTAAAAATGCCATATGTTTAGATCACACATCACATATTAAAAATTATAGGAGAATTATTAGAATTATATACTCAAAGTTCCTTTAAAACCTTAGCAACTAGTAAAAGTAGAAAGATCATAGTAAAGCCATGATTGTATTACATTTTTAATTATGGTAGGAGAGGAGACTTTTCTAAAAAAAATGGGTAGTAGTGGTAGTATATTTCAACCAAGAAAACGAACTTCTTACACTGCATTTATGTAATTTAGTATAGTACCAGAAGTACTAAAGATAAGAGATACTTCTATAAGCTGGCAGTTGTCTTCAGTTCATTTAAATTATACGCATACTTTGTAGCTTCAAACACACTGAATAAAAATCATTCATGTTAGTTCCCTCCTGTCAGATTTTTTAATATCCAAACATCAGATTAGCTAGTTGTATATTTTTCAATATGTGCATATATTTTCTATTTTTTCCATGTGCTGTCCTCCTCCATAATGAAAACATTAGGTCACCAAAGAGGAGACGATCTAGATCTGGTTCTAGATCTCGAAGGTCTCGTCACCGACGTTCTCGATCTCGGTCCAGAGATAGACGCCGACATTCTCCTCGATCTCGATCCCAAGAGAGACGGGATCGAGAGAAAGAGAGGGAACGTCGACAAAGAGGCCTTCCTCAGATCAAACCAGAAACTGCAAGTGGTAAGTAAAACTTTGTATTTGAACTTCCTGCGTTATTTTTTGTGGTAGATTTAAAGTGTTTTATAACTGTTATCAAAGCCATAAATGAAATGTTTTGACTGTGGTGTTCTGTTCTAAATACTGTATTTTCATGCCTTGTTTGAATTTATGTACTATAAAATCTTTAGCTAGTTCAGTATACAGTGGAAAGATGGGGGTTTTTTGGTTTTTGTTTTTTCCTTGGAATAACTTCTACCCTCTTTCTTTTATAAATATTTGATTGTATAAAAAAATTTGATTGTTTCAGAATGTATTATCTTGTAATATCTCTTGAATTGTATCATACAGGATTTTCTGTTTCAGCTTTTGGTATCATTATATAACTCATAGATTTTGTGTAATGATATTTTGGTGTAAGGTACAATGCTGCTTATTGTCAAATGCGAATGTTGTCTTGATTATAATTTTATTTTAAGTTTGTAGTACAACTCTCTGGGTGGGACAGCTGGACAAAAGGACTACTCAGCAGGATGTTGCGAGTCTCTTAGAAGAGTTTGGTCCCATTGAGTCAATTAATGTGAGTGTTCATTTATTTAATGACAGAACAGATGTGTTTAATGTCATTTTATGAAATTAAGAACTTGAGATCTGAGTTACTATGTGTACAACTTGTGGATGTAAGGTTAGGTGCCCTCCATCTATGTTTAGCATTCTCTACATTTAATATTTTTTGGATAGACAAGTTTAACTTAAAACATATTTCTAGGAAAAAGTCTTTATATAACAAAATCTAGAAGAGTCAGTGGAGACCAGTTTACCACAAACTAATTCAACCTTAGATTATCCATCACTGGTGTGGTTGAGGGAAAACTAATTCAACCTTAGATTATCCGTCACTGGTGTGGTTGAGGGATAGAGTTGTTGAAACTAGTTACTTAGTATTATATATTATTGCTCTTTCATTATCATCTTTTATAATACTAATGTTTTGGACCAGATGATTCCTCCGAGGGGTTGTGCCTATATCGTTATGGTTCATAGGCAAGATGCTTATCGTGCCCTGCAGAAACTGAGCCGAGGAAACTATAAAGTGAACCAGAAATCCATAAAGGTACAGTTTTATGATTCATTTTTAAAAGATTTTAATGAGTTACGTGGCCAGGAATGGTAGTGCACACCTGTAATCCCAGCACTCAGGAGGCTGAAGCAGGAGGATGGCTGTGAGTTCAAGGCCAGCTTGGGCTATACAGTGAGCTGAAAGCTAGCCTGAACTACATAGCAAGACCTTGTCTCAAAAAACCTAATTTGGGGCTTAAATATGACTTAGATATGACTTGGAGAGGCATTTTGTGTGCATCTTTTTTTTTTTTTTCTTTTTTTAAGTTACCTCCTGAAAGACTACAGTGTTGAATTAATACAAAAATGTAAATATTAGGTGCATGGTAGGCTCTCCCCATAAAATGTGCACCTTTGCCTGGGGATCAAATCCAGAGCCTCGTGAGTGCTAGGCAAGCACTCTACCAATGAGCTGTGCTCTAAGCTTCTCTTCTTGATGTAGACAAATTCATGAAAAGTACTTTATCATTTTTCTCCCTCTCCCCCTCCCCCTTCCCTCTCTCCATTCCTCCCTCCCCCTGCCCCCTCCCCCAATGCTGGGGATTGAACCCAGGGCCTTCACACTGAGTAACATCCGCAACCTTTTTTATTTTGAAACAGGGTCTCCCTAAGTTGCTTAGGCTGAGTTTGAAAATGTGATCCTCCTGCCTCAGCTGGGCTTGCAGGCATGAACCGCCATATCTAGTTGAATGTAGTATCTTAATAATTTATGTTTTCTTACTCAGAAACTGGCTATTCCACATTTTAAAGTTTTTCATCTCTAAAACTATAAAAAGTAATCATCGAACAGAGAAACCGATGTAGCGTACACAGGCATCCATCCTCTAAAGAAATGAAATCAGTATTTCCTCAGTATCCTAACACCCTGTCCTACCCTTGAATTGTACTACAAAAAGATTTTGTCTGATGTGAAGTAATTGCTAGTTTCCCATAGACTTTTTTTTTTTTTTCTTTTGAGTCAGGGTCTTGCTGTGTATTCCATGCTGACCTTGAACTCATTATGTAGCCAGGCTGTCCTTGAACTCACTGCAGTCCTCCGGCCTCAGCCTCCCAAGTGCTGGGATTACAAGTGTGTGCCAGCACACTGTCTGGGTCCAGAAAAATACAATGATAGGAATGGTGAACTCTCAAGACTTAACAGCCTTCTTTTCCCTTCCTTTCTTTTTATGTTCTCACTAATGCTGAAATAGATTGCCTGGGCCTTAAACAAAGGAATTAAAGCAGATTATAAACAGTACTGGGATGTAGAACTTGGTGTTACTTATATTCCATGGGACAAAGTCAAGCCCGAGGAACTGGAGAGTTTTTGTGAAGGAGGAATGTTGGACAGTGATACACTTAACCCAGGTAAAGCAGTGCTTGCTGTCTTTCACAATCCATGCATTTGCTTGGTAGTTCATATGAC
Organism: Hystrix cristata; assembly: GCA_004026905.1. NCBI lineage: Eukaryota > Metazoa > Chordata > Mammalia > Rodentia > Hystricidae > Hystrix > Hystrix cristata. The sequence goes on along the minus strand of PVJO010003754.1, from coordinate 96,610 downwards.
AGATGTCTGGCTTATTCTTTTCATTAGGAAGAAATTTTAGGGAACTGTTTAAAGTACTCACAATGCGCCAGTTTTGTCATTGTAAGTTGAGAATACAGTAGTGAAGAAAAATGGTCTTTGCCCTTAATGTAACATATCCAGTGAGAGAATACACACCTGAGGTTATTACTGACTGTGGGATTTATTACAGAATTAAGTAAATCTTAAGTAGAATTTTTCTCAATGAAAGTCTAACCAGTCTTTAACTGAACATTATTGGTATCGAGCGTCTCTAATTCTAAAAATTCTCTAAAATCTTAAACCGAGCACTAACCTGAGACTCAAAAAGTTTTGGACTTTGGCGCATTTCAGGTTTCAGGCTTTTGGAGTAGGGATGTTCCACTAAAATCTGAAATCTGAAACATTTCCTATCCCAAGCATTTTGGATAAAGGATACTCAACCTGTACTGCATTATAATCCACTACTTCATAATAATTTCTTTGGAAATGTCCAGTCAGTGAGGAAAAAAAATGTGTTAAGACCAGGCGGTTCAGATATTTGTATGAATATTACAAATGGCAGATTGATTGATTGCAGTAGGAATCATGGCTGAGTGTATAGGTGTGACCTGGAGACAGGAATGAGAAGCACAAAGTGGGACGTAAAACAGAATAAACATTAAAGTAGTCTTCAAGCAGGAGGATAGTTTCAGCACCAGAAGGAGATGAGATGGCCCACACCTACCTCCTTCCAAAATACATGATGCTACCATTCAAAGGATTGAGCTGAGGGCTGGGGATTTAGCTCACTGGTTAGAGTGCTTGCCTAGCAGGCACAAGGCTCTGAGTTTGAACTCTGCCACCAAAAAAACAAAACAAAACAAAAAAACAACAAGGGATTGAGCTGAGTTTCTGTTCAGGCAGACAGGCCTACTGTGTGCCGGGCATCTGGGAAGCTCTGGACCAGGATAAAAGGAATAAGACAGTGGAATCCTGGAATTCCTGATCCAGTGGAGGGTTTGTTGAAGATGCTGAGCCTATAGGAGACTGATGGAGCAAGACCCCAGAGAACAAAAGGGAAACATTTTTCCCTTGACAAGAAGATACATGGAAATAGGTGGAAGGATATCTGAGTTACTCTTCAGTATTAGGGATAATTTGTTTGGTTTACCTCTGTGGTTAAGAACATACTCTCTAGAACCAGATGTGTATGAGTTGAATCCATCCTTTTCCACTTACTCCAGGAATGTGCCTTTTGATAAGTTGTCTGTAAAATGAGAATAATAATACCAAGAATTAGTAAGTAATGTACATGAAGTGCTTAGGACAGTACCTGGCAAATGTAGTAAGCATTCTTCACATGTTTTCATTTCTGTGGTTCATTAATCCAGATAGTGAATATTTATAAAAGTAACGTAAAAATTTCTTTGATAATCAGCCTGGCAATTTTTAGTAGTCAACAGTTTATTTCTAGATTCCAAGTTACAAACTGAAAATGCTATTTTTATTGTTAACATTTCTATAAATCTTGTAGATTGGAAAGGGATTCCCAAGAAGCCTGAAAATGACGTCGCTCAAAATGGAGGTGCAGAAACCTCACACACAGAACCAGAATCACCCATCCCTAACACCTTACCTGTGCCTGTCCCTCCTGTTCCGGTTCCTGCACCTATAACAGTGCCACCTCCACAGGTGAGGCTATTGGGACATTATTTAAATTTTTAAGTGTTCAAAAAATTTCTTTCTAAATCTTCAGGTATATGTCTGTAGATAGTCAAAAACACATAAAAAATGCATATTTTTTGTAAAGTCTAAAACATACATTATTTTCATAAGTGTTCATAAAACCAGAATAAATTTGTAGTGCTTTACAGCTATCTAGGTTTTTGGGTATCTTAACCTTATAATGTCCTAGACATAAAACTTGAACCTGTCTTGCTCTTTTTTGTCTTACTGAGTCTTCATTCATATTCAGGGACTTCATGCTTTGAAGGAACTCGGATGTGTTCCCCTGAAGAAACACAGCTGCTTTGAGGGAAAGGGAGTTTCTTAATCTCCAGTTTGAGTGTTAACATTGTGAATTTTTTTCATGGATGATTGAAAGCTATTTAATAAATCAAATGTCATTAAATGTGAAGGTGTACAGTACTCATAGTATAAAGTCTTCTTTAGCAAGTCAGCCAACCTGTTACTTGAAAAGGAAGAAGCGAGATTCTGGTAGAACTGAATTTGATTTCCCCTCCATTGCTAATATGAGCATATGACTTGGGGCAAGTGACCCAACTTCTCAACTTTAATTTTTTATCTCTTAATTGTGTAGATCCCTCTTCCTAGTCTTGGCTCTGGTGTTCTGCCTGTGTCAGATATATTTTGAGGATTAAGTGAGGTGATGTACACGGTGTGATGGGAAGATACAGTGAAAGTTTAAATTTTTAAAAATTTATTACAGAAGAAACACTGCCGTTAATCCCCTCTCAGAATACTCCATCTCTCTGCGAATACACTTAGCATTCTTGCCACTTTCTGCAGCAGTTCTGGAGGTCCTCTTGCGAGGGTCTCTAGTTGTGCTGCCATGAATGCTTCAGTATCCTGAATAGGCTCAAAACTTTACCTTTCCTGGTCATTTTGACTCTGAGGAAAAACCAGAAGTCACACAGTGCCAGATAATAGAGAGTAAGGTAAGTGTTGGATAACACTCAGCAGCGATATGCATCATAGTTTTGATCATACCTTGTAAAGACACTCACAAAAGAACTTATGTCTAATCACTTCATTGGGGTGTAATAAGCACAGATTGAGAAATACCTGTTTTTACAACAATGTAATACTCATCTGTGCCTACCATGTGGGAGACAGCTAGATGTGTGATTTCATTTTCCTTTCTAGGTCCCACCACACCAGCCAGGTCCTCCTGTAGTTGGTGCTCTCCAGCCGCCTGCTTTTACACCTCCCTTGGGAATCCCCCCTCCAGGCTTTGGGCCCGGTGTTCCTCCGCCACCACCGCCTCCACCGTTTTTGCGCCCAGGATTTAATCCAATGCATTTACCACCAGGTACAGTAAGTTTTTGAGAAGGTACTCTTTTAGAATTTAAAATGAAGAGATGACAGCATAAGTTGACATTGCTTCTCTTATTCTAGGTTTTCTTCCTCCTGGACCCCCACCTCCTATAACTCCACCAGTATCCATTCCTCCTCCTCACACTCCACCAATAAGCATCCCAAACTGTAAGCATATTTTTCCTTTGTGTTCAGTTGGCCTCTTGGAGCTGGGGTTAGGAGGGAGCGTCAACCAGTAATTAGGGTCTGTAGTGTGGCAGAAAAATGTTGACCGGGGAGATGAATAATTATTCAGCTTCACATGTTGATGTAATTATATTCCTTAGCTACTATCGCTGGTATAAATGAAGACACTACAAAAGACTTATCTATTGGAAATCCCATTCCAACAGTGGTGTCTGGGGCTAGAGGAAACGCCGAGTCTGGTGACAGTGCGAAAATGTATGGCTCTGCTGTGCCACCTGCTGCACCCACGAATCTGCCCACCCCTCCTGTAACCCAGCCTGTTTCACTTCTTGGTAAGTTAATATTTTTATCACTAGTTTTTTTTACCCCTTCAAGCTAGGTTTTTTAAAAATGCGAATTTTGATAAAATGGTCTTCAAGGCTAGTGTTCTTTGGGAAAGATTGTCCTGTTAAATCAAATGTGTGCACTTGGCCTTTAACAGGAGACATCCTCAAAAATGAAATCATGCTCGTTTGTTTGTCTTGGATAAAAGTTTGGATTTTCACATCTTAATTTGGTATAAAAAGTTATTGATGGCTGGAGGCTTAGCTCAGTGATAGAGCAGTGGCCTACCGTGTGTGATGTCCTATGTTCAGTTCCCGGCATTGCCCCCCAATCTTTATGCAGCAGAATTGTTACCGAGTCTCATGATTAACATAACCTCAGACTCTTGCAGCTTGAGAACAGACATTTTTATGATAATACATGTTTTTTTCCTCCATGTGGACCAACTTTAATCTGTCTGAATCCCTGGACTCTAGTAGCTTTTTTTGGTAGACTGGCAAAAAAAATCATCTTTGCTACATTGCAATAAAATGGCTTCATTTTTTGAATGATAATTAGACAGACTAAGAAACCGTCCTCTGGCCCCTAAGTTTTTTCCTGCTAGAATTTATCTGTTTTACTTTTACCCACAACCTTAATACTGCAATCAAGGCGGGGGAGTGACTTGCTCTTGTTTACACATCTTTAAGAGGGTTTACTCTGGCTTGTTTAGATTATAAATATATCACGTGTATTACAATAGACTACCTTTTAAATAAATTGTTATATTTGAAATGGTATTGCCAAGTATAATTAACATTTGACTCTCCCAAAGGGAAGTTAATACTTTCTGAGTGTTAGGACATTCTAGTTCTGTCAGTATTTTTCAGGGGTGTATATATGTGCACATTTATTTTCATACTCTTAGATAGTTATAGGAAAGAAACCACTAATTACCTCTGACCTGTAGGACTGCGGGACATCAGTTTGTGATAAGCATTTGTATTTTTTCACCTGTACTTTTCAGTACTGTTAAATTTTATTTTGTGCATGTACCATATTTATAATAAAAATCAGTTTGTTTTTAAATGGCATGCTATATTCTGCCCTCCCAAGGATTGAGCATAGGCCCATAAATTTCTCTTAGTACACAAATCAGGCAATGAAAAGAGAGGATTTAGGACTAAAGTTTACTGCAAGTAATGTGGAAATAGTCATAAAAATGGAAAATTTGTTTAATGAGGAAATTACTTAAGTCTAATGGAAATCATACAGTAGAAGCAACATTGGACAAGGAACCTTAATGTCTTTCGAGCTCAGTTTGTGTGCTTTTGTGCATGATGGTAATAAGGTGGTTGCACAAGAATCATAGATTCTGAATTAATTTTCGGATCAACCCCCTTCTTCCACGTCCTCTCTGCCCACACTCCCGTATGAACTCACTTTGAAATGAAATCTCCTTGTCTAGAGTCCATGGATATTAGGCCATCTGAGACTGTTTATAAAACTCTGCATTTGTGCTTTTCTCTGGGCTCAGTAAATTCATTGAATAAGTGGAAAGATTTCATGATCTCCAAGAATTTAAAAGCAGACCACTGCTTTCAGACAACTCTGAAGAGTAAGTACCTGCCTCTGATTCAACATCAGGTTTTGAAAACCCTGCCCTTTATTTCTTATCCCTACTGAACAATTTAACCTTTGGATCCAACATGTGAAATGAAATAAACACACAGATCAAAAGTTGGTAAGCTTGAGAAGTAAACTCAGTGAGCTGAGCACTACTAGAAGAATAAAGCCCAAATCTTCTTTGCTCATTATCTGACCCGTCGGGCTGAGTAGACCATCTCCCTCAAGCTGGGGCTAAGGTGCTGAGACAGCATGTTTGTTCCCGAATAAGAGGGTAGATAAATGGGCAATTTCCAGGGCAGAGCTGTTGATACTTCCTGTCCGGTGACTACTTTTGTCTATAAGTTTTAAAACAAAATTCAGATCCCGAAAGGTTTAAAATTTGACATAAGGTAAAAATGGAAACTTTATTTAAGCACCATGGCTAAATGAGTAGTTTACTTCCAGTTGTGAGAAAGCTTGTGTGCCTTGAATTAGAAGTCCTGAAAAGAATGTAACATAAATTATGACATTTTTAAAAAGCGAAAATAATTGCAAAATTTACATAACAAAAAGTTTAATACACTGACGCAGGTTTTACATCATAATAAAACAGGCCCTTCGGAAAGGGCACATGGATTTCTGTGCTTGACAGAAGTCTCAGAGATACCAGATCCCCACAGTTGACTGTATCTACCACCTTCTAAGTTCAGTGATAACTTCCTGTCCATACTTTTTTTTTCCCCTGACTCAGGAGGTTGAGCTTTGCTCCTGCTATCTACATGGCTTGCTCAGAGCTCCTTTTTTGAAGAGATTTTTTAATGTATATACAAATATAGGAAGATTCATTGAAAAGACTAACCATAATTCCATCATTTTGATGAAGGAATTTTACAGTAATCGCATTGCAAATACTAAAGGATCAGTGATTTGATTGAGGTATTTCTGGTGTTATTCAGGTGTTGAGTGCTGGAGCTAAGGTGCTTTGGTTTCCTCTTGGTGCTCTGGTGTTTTCTAAGTTAATAAAAGAAAATGTTATGCTGAACAAAAAAACTATAAGCTCAGAAGTTTGTGCTGAGCCCCCATTTCTTCTTCTGTAAAGTGGAATAAAAACGACACATATTAGGGTGTCATGTTTCAGTGGGTTAACACATGTAAAACACATGACAAGGAGCCTGTAAACAGAGAGTGCTTAGTACATGTAACAAACATCATAGATGATACTTAGAACACCCAGAGAAGAATATTTTCTCGGTCTAAAATTATGTTACTTTAGTTGTGATTTATTTTAAACTTTTTTTGGCAGATAGGAAGCAAAATTTTAGGAAAAAAATGTCTCTTGACATAGTTGTGTCAGATGTTTTCACAGTAGATTAGACCAAATCCTAAGTTCACACATGATTTTAAGTTCCATCATTTGGCTTACTGAGAAAATATGAGTGTTAAATCATAGTTGATATTTCATTTAAGTCGCATTACTCAAAATCCAAATTCTTCCATTAATGATATCTAGTAGTTTTTGTATAAGGAATAATAAAGTAAATGTATTATTGAGACAATTTTTAGATGATAATTTCTGAAATACACCTGTATTTCTAGTAGCAGGGGCGAAACATGTTTAGCAGATCTCTTAGTTCTGTACTAAGGCCAGAGAATAATGGGAAGAGGCAGTGGGGTGCTGCAAGGATGGTTGGCATTCTATATTATCAAATTTAAGCGTGGATGTTTGTTTGGGACATACTCCTTTTCTGGAGTTGGGCTGAGGTAGCCCCTACTAATTTGGGAAAGAATTAAACTTACATCTTACAGAGATTTTTATTTTGATTCTTTTATATTATTGATCATCTGAAAATACGAAATTATTAGATACATAAGAAATTATTTATTGCTATTTGATTCTAAAGAAATCTGTGCTTAGTACCTTATGGGCCAAAGTAGCTAGAACAGTGGTTTTCATACAAGCAGAAAATAATATTCTACAGTTGTTGATCATCTAAGAGAGAAGGAACATTAAAGACAATAGAAATTCAGCTCATTCTCTTGATTGTATAAGCATCTGTTTACTTTTCTAAAACTTCTGTATAATATGTATTGCTAATATGATGTACAGCATATTTTTATTAAAAAGTTTATTGTAAATGTGAAGTTTGGGTTACTTTGGTGTTCCAAACAATAAAAAAAATACACAAAAAAATGTTTGTTTGTGTTACCTATCTATTGTGTTACCAGGATATCCAAAATATGTTTTCAAACAAAAACTGTCCTAGGTTGAACTCATACCTTTTGTGAAAAATGAAAGCTTACTCTTGACAAATATATTTACTCATTAATTATTAATATGAAAGGGTTTCCACCAACTTTGTGTCACACTACTACCGATGATGATGTTTATAACAGATGTGTTTGCTTTATACAATAGTTATGATCCCTGAAACTGTGTAGAAGTAATTTTATCAGAAGTTTCAGTAATGGCTTTAAAATATGTATTTGATTTATAGTTATTGCACTTAGCTTTGAGTTTCTCTGCCCAATGTGTCTAGAATTTTATGATTTTTTAATAGCTAATAATTTTTAACATTTAAATTAGAACATTAGAGTGTCAGTTTATTAGTGATACACTAGTAAATACATTAGTAATATTGAAAGGAAATTCTAGAAATTACAGTTTTAAAAAGCAAATGGTGCCTAAATTTTAAAAATATATCTTCCATTTTATTTTTTTATTCAAACTCTAATACATATTGTTTGGTTACATTAAATTATAAATTTAGACAGCTATATCTGGTGTTTGATTTGATACCAGAAAAGCCTAGTGACTTAATCTTTCAAAAATGTTTTTTGCAAGCTTTAGAATATTTGAGTTGGTACTCCAAATATTGTATTATGTTCTTCCATTAGTGATACATAACAGAAATGATTTTTAAATATGCATTACAGTGCCTTCAATTTAGTATATAACATTGTTCAGTGGCTAATTTGAAATAGTAGTTAATCCACAACAAGTGTTTGTTTTGAATATGAGTTTATGCATGATTACACTACCTCAGAGGACAAAGCACCTCAAAACATGAGGAAATCATTCAAAAATTCCAAAGAGCGTATTAAATTGTCTTTACATCCTCCCCGGTTGTCACGTCCTAGGCTGCTATAGAATACCAGCCTGAAGAGTCTTTAAATTTAAATCTGAGGGTAGAAACTTTGGATTCTAGATCGATTTTGATAGATACAGATACTGCTGTGAAGAATTCCAGGTAAGACTTTTTTTCCAGCTAACAATGAAAATAAAATTGCCTACAGATAATGGCATTCAGTGATAGAACGTTAACTGTATATTTCAAACTTACTCTGTTGGTGAACTTAAGTCAATTATTGTAAAGTACTTAGCAATTAGTATACAAACAAATTCTAAAAAGCAAATAAAAATAATCTTTAGGGAAGTTGACCACACAAAGCCTACTGTACATTATTTTGCAAAAACTCCAGGCTTAAATTTTAAAACATAATAATCTGACTTTATTTGAAATTGTTTTTTATGAATTAGACATTATCAAAACATAATGTATTGTTATGCTAAAAATAAACAAGATGGCTCAGTATACCTGTATTATGTGTTACTGAAAACTCCAGTTCCTCTTAAAAATCTCAGCATGGATTTCTTTGTACAATTTCAATGTAGTATATGTGCTGCCAAAGTGAGCATGATAATTTTACTATATAATACAACCTGAATGAAAAATGCTTCCTCTCATTTTTGAAAATTGGCTCCTTATGTTTTTATTCTTACCTGCTGTCAAAACGCAACTAATGTAGAGTCACCTGGGATTGTTCCTAAAATCAGTATGCCTAAGCGTCAGTAATTGGCGAATGTAGGCAAAGGAAATATGCATGTCATTTGTACTATTTCATTTTTCTAAAGGTCTGAAAATTTTTTTAAAAGGAAAACACTTTTTGCTGATTAAATATATTTATTTGCCTTGCGAATTTCAGACATTGGTAGAAGAGACAAGTGGATGGTAGATCTTTTTCCTCATATATGGGAAATTCCATATTAGCTTTATGCAAATACCACAGTGACATTTATTCTGTTGGGATTACATGTTTAATGTTAGAACTACAACTAGGAACAGAAGTTGAAAGGAAAAGGCAGCCTTAAAATTCAAGTCGTCCTAGGTGTATGCTGAAGAAATTCTGACTGTCCCGGGGGCAAGACCTGGCCAGCTGGTATCTCCTTGATGAAATTGGCCACGCCTCTGCTACCACCCTCTATTCATTTGTCACTGTGTCTGCTCAGGACCTATTGTGTGCCAGGCATCTTGCCTGGTAGTAAAGATACCAGAATGAACAAAATGAAACCTCTTGTACTGGAATTTATATACTTGTAGGTACTTGGACAATAATAGTCTCACATGGAAATATTCCTGTGAAGAAAGTAGAGGACTGTTAAGAGATTTGAATGTATGGTATAAGATAATGCCGTTTTCAGTTGGATGGCCAGCGAGGGCATCTTGAGAAAGTTACAGAGAAACCCGAGTAGAGGAGAGAATACATGATGTAAATACAGGCATTTCAGGTAGAGGGGGCCTGAATTAAGATGGAACTTGATTTGTTTGAGGAACCACAGGAGTCTGACCCCTAAGGGAAGAGTGGCAGGAAGTGAGGAGAGATGCCAAGGGCCCCAGGATCCAGGTAGGAGTGCAGTAAGCAGTGGTGTAGGGTTTTGAACTATGTCGTTATGTAGTTTACATTTTTAAGGAATTAGTATAGTGTTCTATGGAGAACAGACTATAGGAGTAAAAATGGGAACGAGCAAGCCAAATTGAATGTAGGTGTAGCAAATGACTATTGGGCTGCTGCGGTGAGGACAGGTGTTTAAAGCCCAGACATTTTGAACATGAAACCTTCAGGATTATTGCATTACTTAAATGTAGAATATGAAATATGTTACTTATGTGAGCAATTGGTAGAGAGTACCTGCCATTCCTGAGACACACAAGTCTGTAGATTTGAGGGAGGAGTAGATACACAGTTAAAATGTAGGACATCTTGAATCCCAGGTGCAAATGTCAAACAGCTGGATAAAATCTAGAGATGTTAATTCTGGTCTCATCAGCAAAGATAATATTTAAAGCCACAGAAGCCTGTAAGATAATCTAAGGAGAAATTGTAAATAGAGAAATAGTGAGACAGTAGAGTCCAAGAATCCTTCCTTTAGTAGTTGAGAATGCTGTCTGGTGCCAAGAGCTAAGACACGTAGTTCCACTTGCCAGGAGTTCCCCTAAGCAGTTGGTACATTAACCATTTAAGCCTGTCTTATGAGGTGAGCTTCATTTCCTGGATGGGAAAACTGAAGCTTATGGAGATGAAGTGACCTTTCCAAGTTGCATAGTTTGCAGGTGGTTGAGTTAGAATTCAAAAGTACCAAGAGCTTTTTGCCACTATCCTTAATGTTTGGCAAAGGATACTGAGAGGTGCAGCCAATAAGCCCAGATGCTTAAGTAGAGGGGGACATATTCTGGAAACCATGTGAAGAGAGTTCTGGGAGGGAGAGAGATGGCCTGTCAGATGGTATTAATGGGTCAACAAAGTGCTGAGTCTTGCTAACCAGATTTGCAAAATGCAGTGGGCTTGAGAAACATAGTTCCATTGGCGTGATAGGTTTAAAAACTCAGGTATACATGGTCAGAAGAGAATGGGAGATGAAATTAGCATAGTTGTGATCTTCAGCATCACTGAGACTTGTTATAGAGGGAAACAGTAAGATGGGGTTATGGCTGAAAGTTACAGGGTAAGGGAGGTTTTTGTATTGTCGCTTTTTGTTTGGGATTTTTTTTTTCCCTAAAAATGGACAAAACTACAGCATAGCGAATATTGGGAAATCCAGTAGCGGGGAGAATTTCGGTGCAAGGAAGAAGGGACATATAACTGGATTGATCTGTTAAGTGAGAGGAGATGGAACTGGGTTAGGAATAAAGGGCTTAGTGTTTGGAGCACAAATGGTTGTGCCAGGCGTAATTTGGATACAGATGCAAGTTAACTGGTAGATTTTTGATAGTGAATGAAAAAGTGTTTTGCTAAAGTCTTATTTAAAAATGATGAAGCAACTAGAATAAAATATGGTATATCCACACAGTGGAATGTTACTTGGTAATAAAAAGAATGCAGTACTTACATATACTACATGACGTGGATGAACCCTGGAAAGAAGCCAGTCATAAAGGACAACGTATTGTATGATATTTATAAAATTTTGAGAATGGACAACAAATGAAAGGAGATGTTATGTGGGCAGGTGAGGGGAAGTTAGGGGTGGGGGAAACTGAGGAATGATGGCTGAAGTTGCGGGATTTCTTTTGACAATATTTAGAATGCTCTAAAGTTGGTTTTGATGATTGCCTGATTCTGTGGATATACTAAAAAACACTGTATTGTGAGTTTTATGTAGGTAGATTATGGGCTGGGTGAACTTACTGAAGTTGTCGTAGAGCAGACGGAAGATAAAGGACATGGACATGTGCCATAGACAGGACATTACAGTATGTGTGACTAGAAGATGTAAGTTTGCTGGCCAGAGTTAAGGACACACTTGAGGGTGTATTTACAAACAGTAAAAGTGAGACTAGCATACTGGGGCTTGGGGTGACCCTCAGCCATGTTTAGGTACAGCTTAGGTACAAGGTTGCACTTAAAACCAGTGTTGGGGTTTCTCTGGGCATCTGTGTTGAGAGAGATCCATGGACTCGGAGTCAGGTAAGGAGGAGTGCAAAGGATGCTGTCGACATGAGCCTGGTGGGATTGAAGACTGGGCTAGGGTGTTCCAGAAAGGATGAATTACCTGGAAAGAAGAGGAGGATCAGAGAATGGAGTAACTGAAATGGAAATTCAGAAATCATGAATAGGTGGTGAAACATCCATTACCTCTTGGAGGCAGTGGCTGCCCTAGAAGGGAAGCTGAGTCCCTGGTCAAGAAGAGGCAGAGGAACAGACGCCTTGCCTTGTTCACTGTGCCTCCTCCTCCTGGCCACCTCCTCACCTTTTCACATAGGAAGGAGGTCCCTGCTTCCCTTTAAAGATTGCCCTTACATTTCATACTCATGAAATTGGCCAATTGGAGCAGTTGGTCCCTTCCACAGTATTTAAATCAGACCTTTGTGTATTCATTAAATGTTTCATATCTTTCTCCCTAATACATACACTGTGGTCCTTGGCAGAAACCATACTGCGTTTAGTAGTTTTGTGCCCCCTATTCACATTCTCCTGAGGTTTCGAGGACTAACACTGAGACACTCATGTACTTGTTCTTTATTTCCCATGAGACCAGTGGTGTCTGCCCCCACCCTTTTTAAAATTATGAAACAGCTCTATTTTTTGAATCATCATAGGATATACAAACACTTGGGGCTTTTTTTGATCTGCCCTAAAAGCTTACTCTCTGAACAAATTTCCAAGCCTGTCTGATGTGGTACAGTATTTCCCCAGGTCTGAGCTCTTCCCTTTTTTGTTTTGTGTATATTGATGCTGTGACTCTTGCCTCCTGAGCAATAAGGTGTACACCTAATCAGCTTTTTATTTTTAAGCAAATTCCCATGGGTGGAGCCTAGGTCCTCCGACTCAGTTGTTACCATGGGAAATGCATTGTCTTCCAAAAATTACTACCTGTCCTATATTCTTGGTCTTAACTGTGACACCTCCATCCACTCCTTCTGAGCAGAGAGCTGTGTCCTCAGACTCAGCCCTGCCCGTTAAATGCCTCTTGGCCCTTGCACCTTGCAGTTCAGCCTGTTACTGCTGTGCTGGGTTTTTAAAATAACCTGACGACTCTGCCATGTCTACCCCACCTTGCTTGCTAGAAGAATCTTTAAGAATTTGAGATCATTCATGCCTGCTCAGAATTCCTCTGGTTTCCTCCATCATTTAGATAAGGTCCAGGTTCCTACTGAAGAAGAGGTAAGGCTTCTGAATTGCCTTGGCTCATCAGACAAGCCTCATCACCTTAGCTACTGTATTCTCCTCAGTTTTCATCAAAAGTCATTCTGTTGCACTTTCTGAATAACACACTTGACTGCATTCACCTTGTGTAGTCTTTTCAATAGCTACTCCTTTTTTTTTTAACCACCAGTGTCCACCCTTACTCATTTAGACCTTGTACATTCTTCCTTTTCTCTGAGACCCAACTCAGACTTCCCTTGTGACTCCCTGTCTGATGCTCACTCCAACGTGACCCGTTCTACCTTCGTGTTAACATACTAATGTGTGCCATCACCCATCACAATTGAAATTTATTTCTATTCGACTTTGTTCCCTTTGAAAGAAAGATGTTATTTATATCCCTGACCTCTTAAATGAGTTAGTCAAGTTCAGATTGTCAGTATATGTGGATATTTTTAAATTTAGAACTCTAGAAAACTTTTCAGTAATAGTCTTCCAAATAACATGAATTACTGTTTTGAATGCCCATTTGGAAAGCTCATTATGTATCTTACTGGTAAATGCATAAGGCCAGCTTTCCTAATAAAAATTTTGTACAAAAAAATCAGCCTGAAAAAAAAAATCACCTTGCCTGCCTACGAAAGGCTTCTTCCACCTGATATATTTCTGACTAGCTTTGTAAGTAATACATGTTCACTGCAAAAGACAAATGGGAACTAAAAATGAGTGTTTTTTAAAGTCCATAGTCTTAAGGTGTAGGCTATTTGGGCCTATGGGAATATTCTATAGAGAAATCTGTAAGTTTTGTTGATTCACAAAGGCTTAAAAGGAAATTGAGCTTGATACATCTTAGCATTATTTACAAAGCAAGGAAGGGAATTGATCGTATAACATTTCAAGCAAATTCTAAATACAAATATCACAAGTATGGAAAAAGGGGCAGTCTTTTTTTCCTTCTGGTAAATTCTGCTTTATAGGAGGTATATGTTTAAGTAATGTTCACAGTTAAGCTGTTTACTGTTAACAGTCTGTCTACACCCTCAAATGCATGATACAAAGAACAAGATGTGTTTCTAGAGACTGGGCTTACGTTTTCTAAAGAATCATTGCCCATTTACTCTGCCCCAGGTGGAGGTGGCCTTGTACTCTTTGGCCACTGTCAGAGATAATTGAGGAAGCCAGGTCTTCATGGGGAAATTGGGAAGAGGAATTTCCTTTGCCTTGGAAGTCACTCTTCCTTTTGCAGATTCATCTAAACTTCAACACACTCTCCCTCATGTGTTGACCATTTTACAATTTGGGTTGGACTTGAGCCCATAGGTGGGCACAAGAAGGTACCATTCTGGCCTCCTCGTCTTTCAACACAGATTTTTTCTGATAAAAGCTTGCTGAGAAAGTAAAATCTGGTTGGCTTTGAGTGCTTTTATATAATGAAATCTCTATTAAAATAAGCTGTTTCTAGGTATGAACATTTTATGACCTATATACTGTTCCTTTAAAAAGTTAAGAGCAAGGCCTTTTTTTCGATGTTTTTGTTGTATGGCGTGTACTCAGTAACCTTCACTAAATACTGTACAAAATGCTTTGGTGTACCATTGAGTTTTGTTTCTGTCTGAGATGATGGTCCATGTGGTGTTCCTGTGTTTATTTGTTGTCTGGATTTTCCTAACGGCAGTCTCATGAGTCTGAAGGGACTGAGTTATCAACGCTTCCATCCATTTCACAGTGTTTGGCTTTTTACTGTGTAATTAGCATGTCTCACCATCAGACCTGACATGTTTCCACATGTATATACATGTACATGTATGCTCAGTGTATTTTAGGTTTTTTCCAACTCCCAAACTTGACTTTAAACTATGAGGGGTATTGTGGGAAAAGGAGAGTTACGATTTTAATTATAAGAAATGAAAAGTGTGCTTGTTTTGCAAAATTAAATATTTGGTGTTAGGATATTTGTCACTTTTTAAATATATGTGTGAAATAATTTCAGCAATTAACTGAGAAAGCACTGAACTCAACATATTTTATTCCATTTGATCTTCACAATTGGCTAGTATTATCACTGCCCATTTTATAAACTAGAATACTGAGACACATGTCCAGGATCACTTTTGAACAAGATTATTTTTCACTGAACATACTTAAGCATTTAGAGGAAGGAATTTGAAGTAAATACTAAAGCTGGTGGTCTTCATGTTAAGAGTCATACATCCTAGTAGCTGAGTATGGTGGCACCTGCCTGTAATCCCAGTACTCAGGAGGCTAAGGCAGGAGGATCACCACAAGTTCAAGGCCAGCCTGAACTACATAGCGAGGCCCTGTCTCCAGAAACAAACAGAAGTCATATACACTGATATACTAAGGTTTTTAGGTCCATTTTAGTGGTTAAGTTTGACAGAATATTGGACCACATATTATGATTAGCAAAAATTGAAATAGAAATTCTTGTTTATTCATGTTTATACACAAAACACAGAAATGTACAGGCCTGGGGAAGTCGACTCAAGTTGTAGCCTAAAATAACATGCTGGAAGGGGAAGGAAGCTGAAATTAGTACTACAGTATTGGTTCATTTTTCCATTAGTGTCACACAAGCATCTGTTACCATTGCCAAATGATAATCATAACCTGTAACCTGCTCAAAGATCCTCATGCCTAACGTGTCCTGAGAGGAGAGATTCGATGTCTGTTCCATGAGTGGAGAACCGAAACAGACCCTTAAGTTTTCTTGTGCAGTGGAGTGTTGAACTTGTATGATTCTTTTAACAGAATGAGCAGCTCTTATGTCAATGGGAAAATAGAACTAGTAAGTCATTCACATTCAGCAGCTTTGTCGGTTTCGCCACCTTTGGAAGAGTGACCAGAGAGCAGCGTAGAGTTGATCATTTGGCCTTGTTCGGCCGTCGCTGTGGCCTAGCAGCTCACACAGTATGCTGTGCTTCCAAAGAAACTGCAAAATAAAGTTTACGTTTTGTACGGAATCTTCGTTTCTGAACATTAGTGTTTAAATGGTGCATATTTCCTAACTATATGAGGCATTCTAAGAGCACGGGTTAAGTGTGCCATGGAATCAGTCTGCCTTTTTTCCTGGATTTGGTAGGTCAGTGACCTCTTTTCTAGTAGTAAGTAGAATTAAGAAAAACAACTTCGATAGCATTGCAGTTCTTTATCCCACTGGGACCTAACACATTGTGTTTCTCAAATGCTTGAAGTATTTGGAATAGTAGAACAGTTTCTCATGAAAGCTACAGGAAATTTTGACTTACTAAAAATGCAGTTTGTTGCAACATTCTTTTCTAGCTATTTGGCCTCCATTTATGTTAAGTACTTACAGTGAGTCTCTAAGATGGCTGGCCTTGGGGTGTTACTGTCCCTCACGCTGGGTTTGGGACTGGTTGGCACCCAGCATGAAACTGAAGGTTCTGGATTTCATTGCAGTTTGCTTTAAATTCCACAGGGAAACAGCTGAAAATAGGATGGCATCTTCTGTGGCATTCATATTTTTTGTTGTTGTCTTTTAGGCACTCAGGGAGTTGCACCTGGTCCTGTAATTGGGCTGCAGGCACCATCGACAGGTCTTCTTGGTGCCCGACCTGGCCTCATCCCACTTCAGCGCCCTCCGGGAATGCCTCCCCCTCATTTACAGCGATTTCCTATGATGCCGCCTCGCCCCATGCCACCACACATGATGCACAGAGGGCCGCCGCCAGGACCCGGGGGCTTTGCAATGCCACCACCTCATGGAATGAAAGGGCCTTTTCCTCCACACGGGCCCTTCGTTAGGCCTGGTGGAATGCCAGGGCTGGGGGGCCCAGGACCAGGCCCGGGAGGTCCCGAAGACAGAGATGGAAGGCAGCAGCAGCAGCCTCCGCCACAGCAGCAGCAGCAACAGCAGCAGCAGCAGCAGCAACAGCAGCTGCCGCCACAACAGCCACCACCGCCGCAGCCACAGCAGCCGCCGCCTTCGCAGCAGCCAACACCAGCTCAGCAGCAGCCACAGTTTAGAAATGATAACAGGCAGCAGTTCAATTCAGGTAGAGACCAAGAAAGGTTTGGAAGAAGATCCTTCGGAAATAGGGTGGAAAATGACCGGGAACGGTATGGGAACCGTAATGATGATAGAGATAACAGTAATCGTGAAAGGAGAGAGTGGGGAAGAAGAAGCCCCGAACGGGACAGGCACAGAGACTCGGAAGAGAGAAATAGACGCTCTAGTGGGCACCGAGACAGAGAGAGAGATTCTAGAGATAGAGAGCCTCGTAGAGAGAAGGAAGAAAACCGAGGAAAGGAAAAGCCTGAGGTGACAGACAGGGCCGGTGGTAACAAAGCCACTGAACCTCCCCCTAGCCGAGTGGGAACCGTAGACACTGTTTCAGAACTCAGTAAGGGGGAGGCTGAAGCCACAGTGGTGAAAGCTCCTGAAGAGTCCCCTGCCGAGGCTCCCTCATCCAGTGAAGCCGAAAAGGATTCTGGCTCAGCAGCAGAGGCTCCTCGCTAGAGACTGGACTTGTCAGTGTGACAGTGATACTTGCGAGTGTAGGCTTGAGGTGTACAGACGCTGTATTATACTCGCTCCTGCTACATCCCAGCCCCACAGTAGTTGGTGGGGACTGTAAGCAATTTGATTGCTCCCCTTCTATTTAAAAATAGCTACAAAATAACAAAAAATACTGAAATATGAATAAATATTACCCTTTTTGCTGTAACTTTTTAAAAGTTTTGACTTTAAAAAGTTTACAAATCGTAATTAGAAGTGCTCTCTATTTTTTTTTTTTTAATTTAAGACAAGGTAACGGTGAAAGCTCCTCAAAACAATAGGGATGTTTTTAATAAACTCTATTTTCGTAACAAACTTTAATGTGTGCTATTCTTCCTACACTGCATTAAGGTGGAAAAGGATTGTTCACCATCAAAGTTTGAGTTGTTAATAATGTATTAGAGTCTAAATTAGACTTGTTTATTTGATGAAATGGACATTTTTATGTAGTTGCTCTCAAACACTTTCATTTGTATCCTGGTTTTTAGCATTTTGGTAAGAAAAGTTAGTGGTTTTAATGTTAATTGAAAAGCTTGTTAGTATTTGTAATTTAGCCAAGGTTTTTTTTCCCACTGGCTTTGTAGTAATGTTGCTCTAATGAATTTGTAAAGATTTCACTGGGAAAAATTAGATTCCCATTACACGTTGTACTATAAATTATCTGATAGCCTGGGTATTAGAAGGTTGGGTGTTTGGGGTTTGTGGTTTTGGGGTTGTTTTTGATCCCATTAAATTTTTCAAAAGGGTAAGAGGAAATCAAGGTTAACAATTCCAACCAGAAGGCTTTTTGTCTTAAGTTAATAAGGATTTAAATGAACCTATTGTTTCCTATAAGCATTGCCTGTTGCCTTTACCTTTTTAACTTGCCTGCTAGGCAGAGGTAGACAAGTTTTTGTCACATATAAAGTGCTTTATCTTCTTTGCTTAAAATTGTTGGGTTGGCTGCTGGTGATGTAGCTTGTCCAGCATGTCCGTGCGGCCCTGGGGTTCAATCCTTAGTGCCGAAAAATTTGTTGGGTTAACTAAGAAAATAGTTGTAGGTTATCCGAGAAGTACCACATGAAAACACACCACCAAGTCAGGCCTGTATCAAATACTACAGAAAAGCACAAAAGCGCTAGCACAGCACTGAGGCCCAATGTTAACACAACCCGGTGTATTCACAGCCTACGGAGGCGTCTTTCGGTTTTAAATAGTGCTCTGCAGCAAGGTCTTTCTTAGAACTGAGAGAATGTATTCTAGGGCAGTGTCCTTGTACTCCTGTTTAAAAAATGAGAAAATTCCGTTTCATATCTGGGGACTTAAATTACAAAACTTTGTGTTGGCCCAACTTAAAAATTTAAAGTCCTAACTGCAACTGCTTCTGGAAAGAAACACTGATGATCCGTGTCCAGATCTGAAGGATTTTCAGCTTGTATTTCCAATCAAAAGCACCTAAAACCATCCTACTTGCAGATGAAAGAAAATCCAAAAGTACTACTGGTAGTTTAACTTGAGGCTTCACCAAGTCAGTCCTTGTATTTGAATCATCCCATACAGGCAGCAAACTGTACATTGATAGATGTTAAATACTGTTTAAAAATTCTCTCCCTGGTTATTTGAACCACTTACTATCGGCATACTGCTTCTTACTCCGTTTTTTCTTCCTTATCACTTTTTTCTTTTCCTTACCACATTTTTAACACGCTGGAAACACTGGCTGTTCCTCCCTTAAATGACATCCTGTACAACAGATACAGTTAATTCTTGTGAATGACCAGGGTTGTATTACTCCTGTTTTCTCTATCAGAAATATAGTTTTCAATTGAATAAACATCTGTAATCCAGATAGTCAAAAACCTGAATTAGATTAACATTTCATTTAAAAGCATTCTCATAAGCATACATGCATATTTACATGAAGACAGAAGATTCCACTAATTGGGTACATAAATTCTACTTCAATAGCCAGACCCACAAGCAAACATTTCCTTAGTTTCCTCTTCCAATACTACAGTTATTTCTTCAGAGGCTCAATCTGAAGACGGGGATTACGCCAAAATCCACCGTGCAAAGTACCATTAGCAGGGAGGTAAATTAACCTTAGCTAACCGAGGACAGGACTTTCCTTTTACAAGTTCGCTAACTTAGCAAAGAGCTCTTAAACTATACCACCTGCCTTTACAATAAATTTAACTACTTTATGAATCAAGTTTCCTTAAAGTTAACAAAGGACAACCTATTTGTCTAAAATCAAAATTTAGGTTGCCATAACTAATGGGCCAGCTGCTACAAGTTCATCCATTTTGATAGCCTAACTTGAAAACTTTCAAAACAGTGCTATGAAACAGTCTGTTCCATTCAAGCTGTGTGTAAATGAGTATCAAAGCTCATTTAGAATTTTGGTTTGGATATTTTAATAGACTCAAAGTAAATGCCATACAGTGTTTATTCACGGCTTGAATGAGCATTGAATTTCAGACAGTAAATTTAATATCCACATGTGATTAAGTCTGGCAACATACAGAAGTCATTGAAACAGACATTTTAATTGAATGAGTTTTATAAAACTATACAGAGCTTCCAAAGGAACATAAATCAGTTCTCATACAAGTACTTAAAGCAATTAAGAAAAAGTCACACAAATTACACTTTTAATATTACAGTGTTTAATGTTTTTCAAGTTAAACTAGAGCTAGCAGGATGACATGAGTTACTAGGACTCAGACCACATAACAGGGAATGTTTACTGGGCGATCCCAATCACACCACAAGCCAGACGACTTCCAGCATTTCCCGTCTTTGTACTTTCTTCATTTCCACCTTTGCCCAGGTCATCTTCTTTTTCATGGACCTTTTTTAAAAATTAAGAACATTTAACTGTGGGCTATCAAGTAATTTAATACCTATTCCCAACAATACTCCAAAGACTTTAGAAACTAATATGTTAAAATGCCCCTACTAGTAGAGAAAGAATACTGATATTTATGCTAGCAGTCCAAAAGTAGAAACTACTACACAAAACTCTTCCTTGGTGCAAAGACATGCTAACTTTAAATGCCAGGTGAGTGTTGCTATTTCTAAATGGAATACCTGCTTAGAGGCCACCACATGCTGCTCTTAACCTTCTACAAAAACTAATTATACTAGTTATAACTTAGTTACAGAAAACTCAAAATTTCATGCCCAATGAACTACTGGCCTATAAAGAGGCAATCCTATAAACACCTTTAAATATTTAGCAACAGTACTTTTCAAGTTTTGTACACCAAACATTTATAATTTTTCTGCTTCACCAGTAAGGCTGAAGAAAATTCTGAGGGCCATCTGAAAGGAAGTCCCTACTAAATGTTAAATGGTCCCCAGGGGAGGCATGAATCCCTGGCAGCTTCCCAGGGTGACTTGGAAGGAGCCCTCCCACTGGGTGAACAAGAATACTAATCCTGCAGTCCATCCCCAATTCTACACTCAATGAAATGTTCCATTTAACTACAAAGGGAAACAGTCATGGCAAGAAACTCTAGCTGTTTGAAACTAAAGAGTACTGTTTTCCCAATTCACATCTAATATGATCAAATGTAACCTGCTTTTTACTGTGTCTTGGGAGAACAGTGCCCTTTCCTGACCTAGATAAAAGTCATTTGTCACTGTAATCATCCAATAACGAAACTGTTTTTCCTAATCTGAACTGAGAGTACAATTTATGTGGATCTTTAGAAACCAGGACCAACCATCTATGACGTCATGAAAAGATACATGGCTGTGTATCACAAGCAATCTCACGCATATCCTCCTCCTACAAAAACTTACCACCATTGTGCGCCCAATGACGGAATTCTTTCCAGACAGTGAGATCACAGAATCCTCAATGGATACATTGGCCACGCCATCTGCACCAGCAGTCACATTGCCCAGGTCTCCAACATGCCTAACATGAAAAGGCATCAGATGGATTAGAACTGGATTCCTCTGACATCAGGATTCAGGAGCTAAATTAAAGTGTGAGTCAAACATGTACGGGCAGGCTCAGAGTACTGTCAAATAAGACTACTTTTCCAGATGGACAAAAGTTTGAAATCACAAATTCAAAAACAAGCAGGTAGATACAGCTCTTCAACCAAGGCTTTGAGTCCACAGAGTAGCGGTCTAAGAAGAGTTGGGATGGCGTGCACTCTGGCTTCAGGGGCAAAGTATCAAAGGGTAAACGCTCAGCTATTGAGTTATGCCACTAGGTACTGGCATAGTTAAGAAAGACATGTCCCTAGGCCTATTATAAAAATTAATCCTTGTTCTTTAATATTTTCCTGAAAGGCTTTTGAAAAACTTACATATGGAAATGGAGCTCAAATAGTTTTCAGTATTGACTTTTTACCTACAGAAGCTTGTTTCACAATGACAATTTATTTTGCTAATGGTTGAAAGTACTGTTATTCATGACATTTCTTGTATTAGTTCCCTTTGGCACGTGTATTAGTTCTACATTCAATAAATGCTACAAAACCAATTGTTTTAAGTGTCCCATTTTTTAACTCCTTAGGCCAGAGCAGAAGCCATTCCAGCACTTGGGGGTGGGAGAGTTGTGAGGGAGACAAAAATTCAAAAGCAGAGGTGGGGAGACTACTAAGTTTTTGCAAGCACTACACCATATTAGCCCCACAAACCCCTGGCCATTCCAGTGTAAGAGCTAAGCATCTTGCTGCTCACCTCTCTTCGTCCTTTGGTCCACCGTGTTTTTTGGATAGAGGATTAAAGTGAGGACCCGCACTGGTACAGCCTAGTTCCAAAAAGAAAAAAAAAAAAAGTGAAATTATGAATCCAAATAACAAATTCTAAAAATGAGCGCTGCTAAAACATCCAATGAAGAAAACACTGAGCTGCATGATGACTTCTGAGATGATAAAACGAGGAAGCAACACCTTGGGCTGGCAGTAAAGACAAGTGCTAACTACTGATACTAGTCAAATTAACATCCTTCTCTGGCTTTGGTTTCTTCTTTATAAAATACGGAAATCAGACTTCATGTTCAACAGCTCTTTGATAACTAAAATCCCATGATTATGATCCTGGCTTCTCAGAAGGTAGCAGATTTTAACTATAATTTATCTCCCCAGCAGCATACCACCAAGGAGTTCTGCCTGCAGCCTTTATTTGGTGCAGGCAGAATATTAAACCGCACCTATGCCCAAAGGCCAAAGCTACTGCCCCGCACAACTCTAGCAGGCGGCATTCTGACTGCAACCTGTAAAAATGGCACTGCTGTGGGCCACAGGATGCCATTCACAAAGACCACAACTGACAGCATAGGAGGTCTTTTCTTCATTAGCAGCCAAGAGAAAGTTTCCAATATTTACAACCCCTGGGGAGTCCCATAAAGGGAGTGAGGCAGGCAGGTTAGAGGAAGTACTAGTAGCAAGTGAAAGCTACAGAGCAATCACCCCCCAAACCAGAGGCAGAAGCATCAAATCTGATCATCACGTAACTATGGGGAACCAAACTATGATATGTGAAACATGTTCTAGCAAAATGAATCAAACTGTCATCATCAGGAGTCTGTAAACAAAGTTCAGATTATCACTTAAATATAGCAAAAGAGCACCAAATACAATTTTACCCATAAAGTTTTGTTAACTTGCTTCTGATCCCAAATTGAGAAAAATGAAACTCATTCCAACACACTACTACCTTCTATCCTCAATTTGTATCTCCCCACCCCACTCTGGTACTGGGTATTGAATCCAAGGCCTTCCCACTGAGCTAGATCCCCAGCAACACCCACCTCCTTTTTTTTTTTTAAATTTTGAGACATGGTCTTGCTAAATCACTAAATGGTCCGGGATGGGCTTAAACTTGCAACTCTGCCTCCACCTCCCAAAATGCTGGGATTACAGATGTGCAGCACCACGCTCACCTGTATATTTCTGTACCAGTGCGGTCTCATGTTGGGGTCCACACGGAGCTGTTCCTACCCAGCAAGTGCAAACACACCATGGCCTGTGCTTGAAGCAGCCACTTTCGACCCCCAGCTCCCAACACCTGGAGAGCTGAGGTACAGGTGGTCATTACCCTAACACGACACCTACCTTGTGTGTTATCGCCAAACTCATGGACATGGAATCCGTGCAGGCCTTCAGCCAGTCCTGTAATGTGTCCCTTTACCACAACCGGCCCGTTTCCCTTTATTCAAGGAAAAGTGCATTAAGATTAGTAGCCAAAAAATACCGCTCTATCCCACGGCACCCAAGGGGGCAAGTCTAGTCCAATCAGAGGTCCCGCGGAAATCTAGGTCCCTTTCCCTATAACAAGGTAAAGATACTACAGCAGGTGGGAAAACCAAAGCAGTACCTTGGGCTACATCCAGAAATTAAGGAAGTCACTATCACAGTTCCAGAGACCTTAGGACTGAGAAAATACACACAGCAACCAGAACGCACAATAAGCCACATGCTGCTGTCTTTGTTTTTAGGTCGGCTTGTTTTTTAAATGGCCAGGGCCAACCAGTACAAAACCAAACCCAAACGTCAATGCTCCCACCTAAATTCCGACACCTGCGTGCACTACAGCTCCTGTCCTCACAGTTCCGTAAACTACTTTAAGTAAATCTCACTCATACAGCAAATACTCACTCCTGATTTTTAAGCCACAAACAACAAAATTTTCTCCGGTTGGTAACCTTAAGATTTGATAAGTATTCTGGTAACTACTTTTTCTTTTCCTTTTAGAGAAACTATACTGAGTCTTTTCCATACAGCATTAATTCTAGAAAAATTCAAATGTGAATGCAGTGTATTTCTCACCTAACCACAGTGTGCGCAAAGGCAGAGAGAAAGCACAGGTTCTCCAAACCACACACAGCACTTTCAATTAGTTCTTCAGACAGT
Source organism: Hystrix cristata (assembly GCA_004026905.1). Taxonomy (NCBI): domain Eukaryota; kingdom Metazoa; phylum Chordata; class Mammalia; order Rodentia; family Hystricidae; genus Hystrix; species Hystrix cristata. The sequence continues at coordinate 72,160 of PVJO010003754.1, read as the reverse complement.
AGGCTGTGTGCTATCGTACAACCCACAGGGACCATGCTCACTACCAGCAAATGACACCGGCCTGGAAAGCAAAAGGAGTACAAACTGCCCCATGCCAGGGCTGTGTCGGGTGAGGGAGGCCTAGCAAGAACTTATCTCCAAAGTCTTCAAGGTAAGCTAAGAAACTGGACCTAGAGGTAAAAAAAATGCCAATTTTTAAAACTTTGTAGATAGTCCAAAATTTTAAACACTTAACAGGCCAACTCAAAAGAGTTTCTAGCCAACGAAATGCATCTGCCAACGTGCAGAGCTGTAGCGCCTTTCAAGTACAAAGGGCATGGAAAATACGTTTGGAAATGAACTGAAGACCATGCAAGCTGCTCTCCACAAGTGAATACTCACAGCGGGTCTTTACATTCTCAGTGGCCAGAGGGAGGGCTCCCCCGAGGCTTCCTAGGATTCACCAGGGGTGGTGAATTATGTGGAGAGGAGAAAGCAGTAATAGCCAAGTCTTACAAATCAAAACACTGCAAAATGTAGTCACATGCACAAATATAACTTTTCCAGAATACATACAGACCCATTAAAGAAGAAACTAAAATATCAATTCTCCCTTGAAGAAATTGCACAGACTTGCATACATGGTTCCCGGTCATTCACATTTCTGTAAATTCCGCTCATATATTAAACATTCTCTCATGGTTATTATGCTGTGTACAACAAAACTTCCCTCCAGTTGGTAACAGTTCCACTAACAGTCTTATCACAAATGCGTTCCTTGCAGTGCACGTGCTTTGCAAAATTAATGGCGACTGGTATTTCTGAAAATATTTTACAAGACTTACCCAGAAAATTGTCTTTGAGGGTAAAGGTTATAGAACATGCACTAAGTCCTGACTTCAATCCTCAACATCAAAAAAAAATTTTAATTGTCTTTGTTTTTGTTTTTTTTTTCTTTTTCTTAAATTGTCTTTATCTCAGCAACCTGCCTACTGATAGAGCAATTTTAAAAGCACTTTATCGAGAATTTGCTTGAAAGAATGCTCCAAAAACAGTTATTAAGGGGCTAGGGATTTAGCCCGGTGGTTAGAGTGTTTGCCGCGCAAGCACAAGCCCCTGAGTTCGATCCCCAGCACCAAAAAAAAAAAAAAAAAAAAAAAAAGGCTGTTATTAAGCGCAAACTCAACGTAATATAAACTTCATGTCTGGCAATTTCCAAATTCCACACCGCGCCCACTGTACTCACAGTTCCCAAGCCTACATGCGCATTAACACCACTTTAGAAATTTAAAAAAAACTGCAATAACTGCACTGAGACAATTCTTTCTCTAATTAGTCTGGGGCTGGGCCCTGGGATCTCCTTCCTAAAAGGCCCCAAGTAAGTGCACCTACGGGGATAATCGCTGCCCTGGACATGCCCCACAGAAAGGGCTCACTGCCTAAGGGCCACCTTCTTTGCCCCTGCGGCCTGACCGGGACCCAGAACAGGAGGACCCAGCACTTTCCGGCAAACTGCCACACAAGCTCTCTGCCATGTATCAGTTTTTCACCATCATTATAAGATATAAAAACCACTTCTAGCCCGACAGCTCTCCGAAAACGGCCACGGGAAGCAGCGCGCACACCGCCGATCTCTGCGGGGCCCTGCAGTGGCAAAGGCAGCCCGAGGCTAACGGATACGACGATGCCGGGCGGGCCCCGGAAATCGGGCTGCGCCACTCGGGGTCCGTAGGATCCTCCGCAGCAAAGATGAATAAAAATAAAGAGCGACCCCACCAGGAAGGGCCAGCGCCGCTTCCAGACCACCCGGCTGCAGGCCAGCCCGACTCCGGCAGGCAGCGCCACCCCTCCCGGGGCCTGCGCCGCGGGGAGGCCCGAGAGTTCGGGCCCGGCCCGGCCCGCCCGCCCGGCGGGCCCGGGCCGCGTCGTGACTCAGCACCCGGCAGGCGGCGGTGCGGACGGCGCGGGCGGCGGGGGCGGCGCGGCCCGGGCGGGGGCGTGGTGAGGGCGGCGGGACCGCAACGCGCTCGGAGCGCAAGTACGCGGACTGGCGGACTGCGCCCCGCGCCTTGCCTGCTGCTCGAAGTGGATGATGCCCTGCACCGGGCCGTCGCCCTTCAGCACGCACACGGCCTTGGTCGCCATGACTCGCGGGGTGCGCGCGCCGGTCCGGGCCTCAGGACTGCGCTGCGGCAGACGACGCTGCAGGAGACACGGAGCAAGCCCAAGCGCCGCCGACTCGGCCCCTTTATAGGCCGGACCTCCGCGCCCGCCCACCCTGGCCCGGAACCAATCGCCGCCCGCGGGCTCTGCCCACCACCAATGGCGGCCTCGGAACCCGAGCGGGCTGCGCGGGGGCGGGATGGGGGGGCGCGTGGGGAAACCCGCCCCGCGCGCGGTCGTAGCGGTGCCCGCGCGGGGGAAGCTCGGAAGCGCAGGCCGCGCATCCGCCTTCGCCTCCAGCGGGCTGGTCCGCCGAGCCAGCGGAGACCGGAGATCTGAAGCCGCCCTGCCCAGAATTAACCATTGAGGACGGAGTTTGGCCGTCGCCTGTGTTTGCTCCTTGGAAATCGGGACGTATCAAGATGGATACTCTTCGTGGTTTTCATTTTTGTTCTGTGTGTTAGGTTGTCTGATGGTGTTTAAAATCGATACCTTCAATCCCTGGGCTCATCTTTTCTTTTCTGCAATTTTCTTAGTCCCTGGCAAACAATTGTTTGGTTAGCAGAATTTTGTTGGACTTTTGGGGGGTTTTGTAGTTGTTTGGTTTTTTGGTTTGGGAGGGTTGTTTTGTTTTGTTTTTTGCCAGAGCACAGCTCTGAAGATACCGAAATACCAACTGATTGGCTTCTATGCCTCTCCTGCGTTTTTTGTCTGGTTCTGAGGCCACACGTTCAAGGACAAGGATAAAATGGTTAAATAACTTACAGTACCTCCCTCCACACGACAGAAGACAGAAACAGTGTTTAATCCTTCAAGGAAAACATTTCAAAATTACATTGTGAAACCAGCAAACAGCACAAACTATTTTCGTTTTTGTTTTTTCAAAGATCAACGTATTTACTTGAGCACTCAGCGTCCTTTTGTTTCTGGGACAAGGTCTCACTATGTAGTTCAGGCTGGCCTTGAATTATGTAGCCCAGACTGGCCTCAAACTTGCAGCAATCCTCCTGCCTCAGCCTCCCAGTCCTTGGATTACAGGTGCGCACCACCACATCCGGTTCAGCGTTGTCTTGAAAGAGAGAGACCGTGGTGACCTCTCAGGAGTGCCGGATAAATGTTTACTGAATTGTTTGTACAGTGACCATGCATCTGTCTGCAACAGTGTGGCTTTGTTTTTCTTAGAACGTGATCACACACTTGAGTTGGGAGAAGGGATTGTTAGGGATGGTGGCGGTGGGAGGAGAGTGTTCATCCTCCATCCCTGGGAGTCCTTGCAGGTAACCTGGAAGCACACTGGTTTACCTCAAGGGCTCCTGAAGCCGCAGGTCTGGGCGGGGCCTCAGGAGTTGCATGGAGAGCACCTGTCCAGCCTGGTGAAGTGCAGGCTGGGGGACAAGAGCTGGAAGTACCTGACAGGAAAGAGGAGGTGGAGAAGGTGTCCTGAAAGGACAGATTAAGGAACAAGGACAGCCAGACGGGCCACCATGGGACCACCTTGAGGAGTTTCAGTTTTGTTTGCTCTGTCATATTTAAATTGTCTTCATCTCATCAGCAGCTAACAGTACTATCCATATTTCCTCCTACTGCTCAGAAGGTAGCATTAGTTTTGGGGATTTTGTTTTTGTTTTTGTTTTCAAGACAGGATCTCACTACGTAGTTCAGGCTGGCCTTGAACTCGCGACGATCCTCCTCTCCCGAGTGCTGGGATTACTAGTGTGCATCACCACGCGCAGGAAGATTGAGTTTTGAGGAAAGCAGAGTACAGTGCTGAGGTCCAAATCAAGCCCAGCATGGAAGAACAGAAACTGCCCCGGCCATATTCAGGGTACGTGTTCATTTATTTATCTGTTTAGATCATAGAATTCTAATGCATCCTCTACCAGAGATAAGCAATTCACTTTTTATCATCCTCTAAGAAGTGGGTATATTTGTAATTTTACCTGTTGTATTTACCAGTGTTCTCCAGATAATTAGCATATGCTGAACGGTTACATAAGCACAAATACCCGCCAAGAGACCTTTGCCCAAAGCCAAAGTTTCTTTGGGTTCCAGGAAGTTAGGCAGATTTCACTTCATTGTAAATTTGCCAAGAAGGCAGCTCATAGTTAGAGCGACTTGGGATAAGATAATGAGTTACAATTGAGAGGAAAAGGGGGACAGACAATCCTTGTCGCATCCTGGGAAGGGCTTTGAGTCCTGCAGATGAGAGCAGTTCTGAGTGTCCTTCCCAGTTCCTCTCAGACCTGGGCACCCGCTGCCAGGCCAGGCCCCGCACTTCAGAGGCCCTGTTCTGTCCCTCCTCGGGCGACGTCTCCCAAGAATCAGTAAAACTGAGAGCTGCTCCCACGCACAACCTCGCCTCCCCTAGAACAGGGTTAAGGAGTTGCTAACTATGTGGTATTCTACAGTTCAGGAATTTGTGTACTCCCAAGTCCGGCTCCCTAAGCTCCACGCTGTTGACATTTGGGGCTGATAATCCTTGCTGAGGAGGATGTTTATTAGCACCCCTGGCCTCTCCTCATCGAACCCTAGCAGCATCATTCACCTGCTCCCAGTGACAACCAAAAATGTCTCCGGTTGGTGCCTAAACTGCCCTATTTGAGAACCACTATTGTAAAATACTGCATGAGTGTCCAAGCCCCTAAGTGCCCTGCCCAAATAGCCTTGATTTTGTTTGCAGGCCTGAGCAGGTCAAGGAGGGACTGTGCCACTAAGGCTGGCCGTAGACCCCTGCCAGTGTGACAAGGAGCAGGGGTGGGAGAGGAGGAATGGCCAGTGGCAAGCAAAGTTCAAGAATTCCAAATGTGAATGAACCTGCCTTCAGATCCCTAAAAGGCGTATTTGCTGAGACAGAAGATGGGCTATATTTTGTTTAGCTGTGTTGTTTTGATTTATGACATCTAAATACTTCCCATATGGTATGGGGCCTCTATTTTTTGTCGGTGGGGGCCTGTTCCTTCTAACCTTGACTTTCCATGATCCAATGGCTCTGAGGTGCTCTCACCACTGTGATTCAGTTTTAGAGTCCCTGCATTTCCGACTGGGGTTTGCCAGGAGGACTTGGACGTGGAATTTCAAAAAATCCATTCTTATACCAGGTCAGTTTCACAGAGTCATAATCTCCAAGAAGTGGACAGAATCCTACAGTGGCTTGGATCCTCTTCCACCCTGGAATGGGACCCGAAAATGACAGGCAGAACGTGGCCCACACAATCCCGAGAGATGGATTTGTGTGGAGTGGGGACAGGTGACTCACACAGGACTGCGGTGTGTCCTAATGACTAAGCAGATTTGAACGTGTCATCTGGCATTCCTGAGAGTAGAGAGCTCTGTGCTTGGGGACTTCTGTGGCCAAGAGGAGAACAAATAGAGTGGAAATTCACTCTTGCGTTTCCATTATTTTCCTTTTCCTCCTCATTCTTTCTCAGGATTTCCCCTGCTATTTGCCCCTATAGCTCATCTTTCTCTTTCCCTAAATTAGTTTCTCCTCTGTGACCTTCATCACTCTCAGGAAAGATGTGGTTTTCTGAAATCTCCTGCATCCCCCACTTCACAAGAGGATCAGCACCTAGACCTCTGCTCCGAAGTCCTCCCAATCCATCAGAACTAGGCGAAACCCAGTGGCACAAAGTACAAAGGGATCGTTGTCTTTTAGGTTGGGGGAGGGGTGTCTTTTAGTTTTTCAGTACCAAGGATTGATACCAGGGCTTCACGCATGCTGCCACCAAGCTACAGCCCCAGCCATTTTTATTTTTTACTTGACCCAAGGTCTTGCTGCCTCGGCTTCCCAAGTAGCTGGGATTACACATATGTACACTGTACCCAATGAAAGTTGTATTTTAATGCTAAAACATGAGTACACTAATAACTAAGGAGCAAATTAGAGTTAAAAGTAGTATTAGCTAGTTCCTACCTGCACATATTTAATGTAAGTAAATATTTTGGTTTCTTTTCTTTTTTCTTTTTTTTGAGACAGGGTCTTATTTGCAGTTTAGGCTAGCCTTGAACTCACTATGGAACCCAGGCTGGCCTCAGCCATCCCCCTGCCTCAGCCTCCCAAGAGCTGGGATCATAGGCACGCGCCGCCATGCCTGACTCAATTTTTAAAAGGCAGTTACCAATAAAAAAAAAAAAACTACAAAATTATATCACAGAATCATACAGGATCTGAGGCATTTTAAAAGTCGGAAAAGGAAAAATACAAAAATTAATTTAGATTGCTATCAGGAATGAATAGCCTGGGGTTAGAATTTTGCATAATTCCAAATTAGCTATCTATTTAATCTGCTTGACAGTGACACATGTCATACTTTGCTAGCACGTGAGCCTGGTTTCTGACCCACCCGTGGCCCACTGTGTCATCTCAGGTCCTTCCCTCTAGGCCTCAGCTGTAAACCAAAGGTACCTGGGCCAGATGCCGTGGCTGACAACCGTGGCTACACGTTAGAATTATCTGGAGAGCTTAAAAACCAAACAAAAAACCACAGAACATAGTCCTCGTTATAGTAAAATCTTTAAATTGTGCATTACAAATGCACATTACATTGCCACGAGACACAGAAGAACTTGTCAGTGGTTATTGATAGAAACCGGCTGGTAACCTTGGCACTTTGCATCACGTAAGAAAAAGTAAATCAAGTAAAACAAGATTTCTATGACATGCGGTCAAAAGCAGTTTCTTACTGGTAGAGATGAGGAGCCACCAAAGGAGTTTCAACAGGGAGCGGCGTGATTCCTTTCCCCTGTAAGAAGGATGGCTGCAGGGGCTGGGGATTTAGCTCAGTGGTTAGAGTGCTTGCCTTACAAGCACAAGGCTCTGAGTTCAATTCCCCAGCACCACCACCCCACAAAAAAGGATGACTGCAGTCCAAGTGTATGGACTGATGGGGGTAGAGTGAGACTGGAGGCCAAGACCTAAGGGAGATTGAATAAGGGCCCTGCCTAAGGCAGTTATTGGAAGAGAAGGGAGAGATAAAATGGGCCCTCAAACTCCAGCAGTTCTAGATGTGCAGGGTGAGAGACTAAGAAGCCCCCGACTTCCAATTATAGTGACTAGGTTTGCAGGGGTGCTATTTACCACAAAGCAGGATTACGGCACAGGTTTCACTTAGGACACCACACATCTCCTGTACCTGAGAAATCTAGAAGCCCCAAGCTGGAACAATCTACTGGGATACAAGTGTGAGCCTCGGGGTCTGGGCTCTTCATCAAACAACATGCATGCTACCGAGATTTGTAAAGAAAATGTAGACATTTTTTCTCGTTAGGGGTCCTAATTTGTTTGATGATCCTCTACCACACCAAATGGGTAAGATCCTGCTGAAACTTAGACCAACCAATGATGCTACCCATTGGTAGCACTGTGTGGTCTCTTAGAGTGGTGATTCACAAGTTAGTGTACATTAGTATCCAGTTGGAAGACTTTTTAAAACACAAAGCATATGCTCACAAGTCACTGGGGAAACCAAAGTCACAGAGAGCTCTCACTTGACACTTTTTTTTTTTCCTGGAGATCGAACTCAGGGCCTTGCACTTGCTAGGCAAGCACTCTAACTACTGGGCTAAATCCCCAGCCCCTCACTTGAAACTTTTTAGGATGACTCAAAAAACCAAGAGATAGCAAATGTCAATAAGGGTGCAAGGAATTAGAACCATTGGTGGTTTTTTGTTTGGTTTTTAAATTCTTTGTTAGAAAGATATAATCAGAGAAAGAAACAAAAAAGAGAAAAGACGGGCTCCTATTTAAGTCTCCAAAGTCAGGCTGTGTGAGCTGCCTGCCTCAAGCCAGGGTGACACTATGTGCACAGAGTGCCCCAAACAGGGTCAGCACACATGTGCAACCTGCTCAAAGGAGGTCAGGCTATGTGTACAGCCTGCCTCATTTTTTAGAGTTAGAACTTCCCAGGGAGGCAGCTCTGTCTTGTTTTTTTGTCACTGACTAGTCCAGGCATCCCTGCTAGTCATGCAGAAAAAACTGTGTCTTGTACCCAAAACGAGTGTCCTGGTTCCTGGCACATAGCTGTTCTAATCTTTGTTAACAGATCAAGAAAGCAAGAAATGAGTTGTACACAAGAGCTGGGTTTTACTCAAAAATCTACCCCAGGGCTGGGGATTTAGCTCAGTGATTAGAGTGCTTGCCTTGCAAGCACAAGGCCCTGAGTTCGATCCCCAGCACCACAAAAAACAAAACAAAACAAAAATCTACCCCAAAGATCTTTATATTCAGGGTCCAGTAACACACATATGGAACTCATAGATGGTTTTAAAAGTCCAGAAATGTCACTTAGCAACTACAGATCACCTATCAGGAAAAACACAGAGGCCATACACTTTCCCTCCCCTCCTTTCACATGAGTTTTTTGACAGGTGAAAGCCAGAGTGGGAGAGAAGGGACAAAGAGATCAGCATGTTATCAGGGGAGAGAGGAGGAGTAAAGCACTGGGCTCCTTCTTGGCTTAAGTCCATAGACTCTACCAGGTTCCATGGATAGCTCAGCTATCGCTGAATGACCACTTGAACCTGAATATCTGCCTGGCTTTGAACATGTTCCCAGCCACCCAAGAAGAGGAGCTATGGCATCAGGCAGACCAAGCTCATGCCCTTTGGGAAAGAGGGAGAGAGAGGAATTAAAAGAGCAATTTGGAGGACCTCCCTCAGGCTAAAGTGTTTAGGACCTGTGAGCGTGTGTGGGTTTGGAGACTGCTTTTTCTAGTGTGACCTGGAAACTGGGTCTCTCTACTGTGTCTCAGGACTGGAGTTTCCCAGGCCCATTGTGTGAGAAACTGCTCAAGACACTGGATGGGAGATTCACCCTTGTTTTGGGTCCTCCTGGATGAGCAAGATTCTCAAAGTCTCTGCTAACCCCACTGACAGTGTATGGTGCTAACCTAAAAGGAATCCCTAGTGAGGCTGCTACATCCTGGAGAGTTCCTCCTGACACCTCTTCTCATTTTTGGTTAGAGGAAGGAGCAAATGCCTCTTGTCTTTGGTGCTTTTATGTACAAGTACTCATTTTCAAGGGGCTTAGGAGACTCTTAACTACTGGGAAGGGAAAAGACCCGAAGACTAAAGAAGTTTGAAGACAGGAAGAAGGAGAGAGAAAGGAGAAGGGGAAAGATAAACTGTGCTTCAGAGAGAGCAAAGGGTTGAGAGAAATGGGAACAAAGAAAAAATAATGAAAAGCCTTTAGGCTGGACTTACAAAAATCACCCTCTTGATGTCTCTTTTTATCTCCTGGCTGGCTCACCAAGAGACAGTGTCACTTGGCTGGGTCTTTGCCCAAGCTTAACCCACCCCGCTGTAACAGGCTCACTGGCTCCTGTCAAGAAAAAGAACTTTCAGGATGCTCCAGAAAGAGACACGAGTAGGATTTATTAGGTAAAGACAGAGCAAAAGTACTTATTACAGAGCAAAAGCAGAAAGCAGCCTTTGTTGTGAAGTGAAAGCAAACAGCCCCCAGGCAAATGAAGCCAGGAGGGGGCCCAAGAAGGGATGCCCCCAAAGGGACACCCACTTAAGGCTCTTACACTCAAAAAAATGACTACATTGCTAAAATTATCAGTATAAACACAACAAAGACATTCTTTAGAAGGGTATGACTATCTTGTTCCTGGGCAAGAAGATTTTGCCAATCTAATGAGGCCTTTGTTTGTTGTGCCTCCGGGTGTCCGGCCTTGGTCATCGATGTGTCCTTTATTGAATGTTTGTGACTCCCTCTCGGGCTTGGCCTTTGCCTGGCTGGCTATAACTCCCTTTGCCAGGATCCTGCTCATAGTCTGTACACACGCACAGGCTGCTAGCTATTACTCTTTTAACTGAGTCAGTTTATCACCGTGGGTAACTTGGCTGTGTCCTGGAAAGTTGCAGTCTTTTTACAAAGGACAATTGTTAGTTAAAGGGTTTTTTGACTCTTTTTTTACCTATCTTTCATTTTTTTTCTATCCTACCTCAGTGTTCACACAGTGTCTGTGCAGGGCCAGGCACCTTTGAGCCAGTAGTGCATCTGATCATGCTCTGAGGAGGTCCCCGACAGCCACAGGACCCCTGCAAGATGTTTTTGTAACATCCCTTCAGGCTCGTGAGTCAGCAGGCTCCACTTTGGTCTTTCTGACTCCATTTTGTGCCTACTGTCTTTACTGCCTAATAGACTTCTAATTCCTGTCTCACTACTTCCTTGCAAGAAGGCCCAGAAATCCATTTGTTAGCTGTATACCTGAAGGAAGCAAAATCAGCACCTCAGCTACCTGCATTTCTGTGTTCACTGAAGCATCATGTACAATAGCCAACTACGGGAACAGCCTAAGCGTCCATCGAGAGATGAATGAATAAAAACACGTGTGGTGTACGAGTGGGGGAATGGGAAGATGTAGGTCAAAGGCTACATACCTGAAGTTATACAGGATGAATAAATCTAGAGACCTAATACACAACAGGAGGACTTTAATTAATAATATTGCGTGGTACTGTTTTAGTTACTTTCCTTGTTGCTGAGACAAAATACCTAAAACCCAAAGTTAAAGGAGAAGAGGTTTGTTTGACTCACAGTTTGTAGAGGTTTCAGTTCACAGTCGGCTGGCTCCAAGGCAGGGTGGCAGGCCAGAGGGACATCACAGAGGAGAAACAGTTCATGGCTGGCAGAAGGTAGCAAAGCAAGCAAGTGACTCTAGCATCTTCTTTCTGCCCCTTTTATAGTCTATCTAAACTACTGGGATTAGGGCAGAAACCAAACTAATCAGTGGGCTAATTTAGTAACCACACACCCTTAATCCCAGCATCACACATTCTGGATCCAGCCACCTCTGAAAAAGCCCACCTCTGACCGCATGAGACTTTGGCAGGATCTAGACACGGCCATAACAAGTACACTGAAAATTGCCAAGAGATTAGACTCTAGGTACTTTTACCATACACGAAAAGGTACTATAGAAGACAATTGTTATGTAAATTTCCTGACTACAGTAATCATCTCAGTATGTATATGTATAGCAAAACCTCACAGTGTACACCTGAAATATATACAGCAAAAAAGTCAACCTAGGTATCATTTGTGCTGTTGTACCCCAAATTCCCAGTTATCTCTTTTCCATGCAAATAAGCCCCTTGGAAAGTCAGCATATCAAACACGTGGTGCCAGGCCATGTATAAACTGGCCTATCAAAAAACTCATTTGGCTTCCCATTACATGTAAACGAAGGATCAGAAGTAGTGTTTTTTGATTGGTTGTGCCTACATGCAAATAAAGGACCGAAAAGAGCATCTTCTAATTGGTCCTGTGAACAACACCAGATTTAAGTGAAGGATTGAAAATAGCAAGTTTCTGATTGGTCCAAAATAAGACTTTTCGGATTGGTTTTCTGTAAAGTGATGATGGTCTCACTGTATCAGGAGTGACCCTCCCCTGGAGAGTGTCCCTTACCCCGTTGCCTGTCTTGCTGAGACTTAATTGATCTTATGTTCTTATGAGTTACAAATGAACAAGTAAAATGGAGATAAGAGCAATTAGAGAAAAAAACAAGGTTTATAGGCATCATTTGTGGTAGGACTTTTAAAAGTTTCATCAGTGAAGATTTTAGGAGTGGTGCAAAAATTGATAGATTGAAACAAATAATACAAATGGACGTATTTTGTTTGGCATCATCAGATTCCCCAGAGGCTAACTGAATCACATCTTTTTCCCATTGGTAAAACAGGCTCTCTGTATGCACTGGGGATACCTTCCAAAACCACAGCAGATGACTGAAGCCATGGATTGTACGTACTAAGGGACAGTGCCAAACTTGATATATACAGTTTTTCCTCTGCATACATACCTATTAAAACATTTAATGTATGAATTAGGCAAAGGAAAAGATGAACAACAATGACTAATAATAAAATAGGACAATTATAACAGTGCACTATAGTAAAAGTTATGCAAATGTGGTCTTTCAAAATATCTTAGTGCATTTTCATTTTTTCACTTAAAGGAGACACTTCAGGGTTTCTCTTTGGCATCTCCAGGTTGCCAGGATCTCCACTCTTGCACCTTGGGGCAAGCAAAATAAAGGTTACTTGAATGCAAGCAGTAAAGATTACTTGACAGCGACCTGATAACTGTGACAGTTACTAAGTGGTTAATGTAGTGTGGACAGCTCACATGCACGAGGGATGATTCAAGTTCTGGGTGAAATAACTTGAGATTTCATCAGACAACTCAGAACAATATGCAACTTAATACTTATGAATTGTTTATTTCCAAATTTTGCATTTGGTACATCTAGACGGCAGTTGACCAAGGGTAACTAAAACACTGGGAAGCAAAACCACAAATGGGAGGGTTGTTGTATGCTATAGTTATATCCTCGTCACAGCCGACACTGCTGGCTGGGGGTGTAGCTCCGTGGTAGAGCGCATGTTCGGCATGAGAGAGGCCTTGGGTTCAAGGCCCAGCCCAAAAAAATTCTTCAAAAGATGACATTGATCATAAGAAAAGTAAGCCTTTATTTGACTAAACAAGCATAACCAGATTTCTATCACATGCAGTCAAAAGTAATTTCTTATTAATAGAAATAAGAAGCCACCAAATGGGTTTTAACCAGGAGTGGCATGATTATGATTCATTGTCTCTTTTTAAATATGTTGGCTAAAATATAATGGTTTTTAAAAATTGCTGGACTCTACTCCTAGGTGTTTGGGGGGGTTGCTTTTTAAAAAAAAAATAATTTATAGCCAGGCACCGTGTTACACACCTATAATCCCAGCTACTTGGGAGATGAGGCAGGAAAGTCACAAACTGAAAGACGACATGGAAAATTTAACAAGACCCTGTCTCAAAACAAAATTTAAAAATGGGCTGGAGATGTAGATCAGTGGTAGAGGGCCTCTGTGTTCAACTCCCAGAACCAAAACAATAAAATTTAAAAATACTGTATATAATTTGAAGGAGTCTGACTGCCACCATGCTAGGCTGATGAGAGACCTCTTTAAGGCTCTTCCATCACACTATGCTTTTTGGGGGGCAGGTGCTGGGGATCGAACTCAGGGCCTTGTGCTTGCCTAGTAGTAGGCAAGTGCTCTACTACTGAGCTAAATCCCTAGCCCCCATCCCGCTATGATTTTAGCCCTGCTAAAGATGTCTAATCACGGGTTAATAAGGCCCAGAAAGCACAGCTACAACCCGTAATGCCCATCATTCCTCCGTCCTGACAGGCAACCACCACTCCCTGCACTTTCTCAAGCCTCGTCCCCGGAGGGGAGCAGTGACTCCTTTTCACTGAACTCTCCCCCTTGAAAACCCACTTTGTCCTTTTCCTTTCACAGCCCCCCTTTATGTTCATGACCCTGTAAAAGACCTCGTATCCTGTACGAGAGTCGCCAGTCTGGTCTGGGTGCCAGGGCGGGCCCCCTCAGGTTTGTTCCAAAATAAACCTGTCCTGTTTATCTCATACCTTTGTTTTTCTCCTAACCTAATTTATACTTAGTAAAATTCGCCCATTGTAACGGTACACTCCAGTCATTTTTCAAAAGTAAATTCATATAGCTGCCTACTCTTAACTACACAAGGCAGTTTTCAGATATTTTCATCTGCCCAACAAGTTTCCTCATGCTGGTTTTGCTTAATCTCTTCTCCTACCCCAAGCCCCGGGCAACCGCTGATCTGCTCCCTCCGCTGGTCCTCAGGGCCTGGCCTGGCCGAGTGCCGCCCACTCTGGGCTGGGAAGAGGGAGCCGTCCCAGTCAGGATCACCTACGGGAGCCACCATTCTTACCCAGCATCCCGCACTTCGAGAGTTTGAGCAGCTTCATCATTCTCAGACGATTGCATGCCATTGGTCAGTTTCGAAAGCAACAAAGTGGTCGTTCTTGTCAAGGTTGTCCAACGCCATAGCGACTTTCAAGGGAGAGGACTCGCTCGTTGGCCTTTCACTGGGCCACAGCCAGACGGCAGCTGCCCCTCCTGTGTTTCAGATTCTTTTGACCTGCCTAGAGGACATCTGGAGACTTTGCATCTCAACGAGATCCCAGGCGATGGTGCTCTTGCTCTTCCAGGGACTGCACTGTCTTCGTCAGTTCAGTATCTTTCCCATGTCCATACAGCTTGCTCAGATGTGAATTCATTTTAAACTTGCTGTGGCAGACAAAGTGTCTAACGAAGTCAGTTCAGCATCCTTCCTGGGTTTTTTTCCCTCTTTTCTTTTGCAGTACTGGGAACCGAGCCGAGGGTCTTCACACTGGGGGACATTCCCAGCCCTTTTTAAAATTTATTTTGAAACAGAATCTCACCCAATTGCCCCAGCTGAGCTGAAACTTGGGGTCCTTCTGCCTCAGCCTCCCAGAGTGCTGAGATTATGGGTGTGTACCCCATGCCCAGCTCAGGAATGACTTTTAGTTAGAAACTCTCCGTAGAAGGAAAGGTGATGTAGTAATACTGTTTCCAGGTCTTGGAGTCCTGTAGACTCTTCTCAGAGATTCTTTCTGGGTTTTTGGTGTCCTGAACAAAGAATTGGATAAGACACATACAAAAGGTAGGAGATTTTACATTTATTAAAAGTAGGAATAGAAGTACACTCCATAGAGTTAGAGCAGGTCAATTAAAGGTAGGAAAATAAATATACTCTGCAGAGAAAGAGCAAATTACAGAGAGAATTTACAGTGCCCGCAAGGTTAATGGTGGAGGTTTATGCCTCTATTCTCCAGGATGACGTCAGATCTAGTCCGTCCTATCAAAAACCTGCTTGATTTCATGCCAGAAGAATTGAAGGTAGCACTTTCTGATTGGTCCCAAGTGCAGGGTTGGGAACTGTATTCTGCATATGTGTCCTGGATCTCCATGACTGACAAGTCACACCTACTCGGCCACACCCTAATCTCCTACCTCAATATAGTTAATGTTAGGGTCAAGAAACTCTTGTCAAACCAGGTACGATGGTAATCCCAGCACTTGGGAGGCTGAGGCAGGAGGATGGTGAGTTCAAGGACAGCCTGGGCTACACAGTGAGACCTTGTCTCAAAAATAACAAAACAAAACAAAAAGAAAGAAGGAAAACCCTATCAAGTGAAAGACGATGTGTTCAGCGCCAGGGTGATGGTCAACAATTCAGGGCACTCATAACAAGACAGTGTGGGGATGTCCACCTGCCCAGAGGACTCTTAGTCCTACCGAAGACTCTCAGCAGCTTGATCCATGATCTCATTATCCGTGCTAGAAACTTCCCAGAGGAGGCTGTAAGTCACCCCAAGTCTCACAGTCTTTCTCCAGACTGCCCTCCTCCAGTGTGCAGGATCCTGTGTCCCACTGGTCAGCGCTCTTCCCATCCTTTCCCACCCTCGCACCCTGGCAAAGACCCGGGCGTTCGATTGTCCAGGTCGGGGGCAGCAATGAGGAAAGGCTGCACCCAGCCGCGTAGCCTCAGCGGTGTCTGTTTGGTTCTAGACTGGCGCCGGCTGCAGTGTGATTGCTCTGATCCCTGTTTCCTGGGGTTCTGTCCACTTGCCTCCCGTCAGCAGGTCCCACCTCTGTTCTGGCCCCAGGCTTCTGTAGCCCCCGAGTCAACTCGGCACAGGCCAGGCAATGCCCCTCTCTTTGTTCTCTGTCTTGTCCCTCCACACCCACCACCCCTGTCATTGAGTACCAGGCTGAAATTCTCCACAGGGTGCTGCTCTGAGTACCAGGCTTCCCCGCTACCTTGGCAGATGCATCCTCAGGATTGTCACCACTGTCTGTGGGTTTGAGCCTCAGGCGCGTAGAACTCCACAGAGAGGGGCGAAGGGAGGGCCTGTGTGGCCAAAGCCACCTGCTTCCTCCGCCTCTCTCTCCTTCCCTTTCTTCCCACAGTCTTGAAGAAAATGTGTTCCTCTTCCACCTCAGAGGACCTCAGACTTACCCACTTCCGGAAACACAGAAGGCTCAAGGAAGCACAGGTGACTCAGCCCTTCCCTGTAGTCTCTGATTCCGCAGGTCTGGGGACAGGAGGACCCAGAAACATGATTCTCACAGGTTTCCAGCAGATACTAGTGCTGCTGGTGTAGTCTTTAAAGGACCACTCTTCTTTCTGCCTTACACCCTGACGTTTGCTGCCCATGATTTATAGAAAAAAATCATTCCTTTTTCCTCAGTGATTGAGCCTAGGGCCTTGTGCGTGCTAAGCATAAACTCTAAAACTGAACTACACCTCTAGCCCTATAGCAAAATTCTACAGTCATTTTATGAAAATTAACTCTGGATTGCTACATGGATGATAAACAAATTTAGAAAATCTTTCTTAAATAAAAAGTTTTCAAATCCATTATCATCTAAGATAGGGTGACTCGGCAATTCATTGTCCAGACTGGGACATTTTGAAAGCAAAATATACTGCTCCGAATAATAATGTGGCAACTACAGGTGTGGATGAGACTGTCCCAGGCAGACCAAGATGTCTGGTCATCACCTGCTGAGGCCTCAAGAAAATCATTTCTCAAACTCAAAGCATATACTTCTCTCTTTTATTATTATTTTTTTAAAGTGAACAACTACTCCTCTTCTGGGACAAAAAGGCTGATAGCTCAACCATGGAAATGGGAAGATAACACAGAATGTGACTCAAGAGGAAAAATACAGTGGTTTAATAATATTTTTTAAAACGTCCCTATCACACATTTAGAGTTATCTACCTGTTACCCCAAAGGCTTTGACTATTTTGTGGCCACAAAACAAGCCAATTTGCATTGTCCTCCACCAGTTCTGCTGAAAATTAACCTTTCTCCCCATCCCCAAGTGTGTTTATTTCTAAGCATACCCAAAATATCAGTTCTCATGTGCCCACAAACCACAGTGTCAGCTGCAGCCTCACGAGGCACCTGTCTTGTTCTTCCTTTTCTGCTTGGGCTTCTTGTTCGCATTCATCATCCATAGGAGCCACATCATGAAGGCACCCATCCCACGCCAAGGATGCTGCTTCCGATCCTCTCTGCTTGCTCGTACTGAAGGGTGGCTGGGTTTCATGCCAAGGTAGGGAGGACAGCCTTCTCCCGGCTCTTAATCACAGCCTCTCCCAGGCCCCAAACTGGATGTAATTTGAAGGCAATGCTGATAGGATTTGCTGATGACTAGGATGTTGGGGGAGAGGAGTCCAGGACAGCTCCACGGTGCTGGCCAAATAGATGGGATTATTATTCACTAAAATGGTTGAGAAGACTGTGAGTGAAACAGGCCTGAGGCAAATATAAGTATAGTTTCATTTTGGACATAGTTAGGTTCATGATGTCTCTTAGGTAATAATGAGCCTTCTCTTTCTATTTATACTTAATTACTATAGATAGTTGAATTGAAAGATGAAGGCTCTTTTCCTGCCCAACCAACCTTTTTTCTTTCTTCTTCCCCAGCAGACTCCAGATTGTGTTCCCTTGTCTATCCTTCCCTTGTGGTTGGAGGAAATCTTGTTACTCTAAACCAACCATAGCCATCCCATTGTGCGTGATGAGTTTATGGTCAAGCCTGAGACTTGCCCAGTTGTGGTGACTGAGATCAAGTGGGAGTCATTTGGAAACTTCTAGGAAATGTTCTTTTATTTGTAAAAAAGATACGCAAAATGAAGAATCGGACTGGTTTCTTCTTGTGCCCTCAGGCAACCATCTTGCAGACATGACTGGAATTAAACTGAGTGAAATAAGCCAAGGACTATAGAGCTGAACGATATCTCCTAGCCCAAAGGTATTTCTAGTGTAGAAAGCCCATCTCATTTGAGATGGGATTTGTGCACTTGTCTCCCTGCTGATCCACAAAATAAGGAAGGAAAAAAGTCTTTAGTCTGTTCCTAAATACTTTAACTAGATAAACTGAAGAGGAAACTACAAGAAAGTTCAGGGCAGTACATTAAGCTACTCAGTGTAAAACTGGCAAGATCAGCACAATGCTGGGAGCAGGCCAATTCCCAGTGCAAGGGACTGACTTTGTGCATGACTTGAACAAGAATCTGCTTGTTTGGGCAGAGGTCTCCCCTTTTCCTTTGCCAGAGAAGCCAGGCATTCTACAGGGCTGCCGGTAAGAGCACCTTGCTGCTGCCTAGTCTCCTTTCTACTCCTAGCTCCACCTTCACCCACATGGTTTTTCTTTGGCACCAAAGTCCATGAATAGTTTTCACACTTACTTCATTTTATACTCATCAGGACCTGCTATCAGGAGGCAGTATTATTATCCTCATTTATAAACTGAGAGTTTAAATTATAAACTCGGAGATAGTAAAAATGGTAATGCCCAGACTTGACCCCAGCTTTCCTGAACTCAAGCCCAGCACTCTTTGAACCACATGGTGGAATTAGTTTTACAGCCTACAATGATACATAGTTACTGTTCTTATTAGTACTCTAATTCTGCATATTGAATATAAGTAAAGTAACTAAATACTGTGAGACTAAATACCACATATCATAACTCAACAACAACAACAAAATCGGAACCAACTAGAGTCTTTAGGGTATGTTTAGTCATCTCGTATTGATAAAAATAAGTTTTTCTTCCTCTGTCATTTACTCAGGACTCTCTTTCCCCTTCCAAATTTCGTATATGTTCTTTGAGTTAATCTTTTAATGTGTTATCGAACAGGGTTCAGAAATACAATAATCCCAGGAGTGATCTTTTTACTACTCTTGGCAATGAGCAGGTCCTGAATTCTATAGTGATCCTTGATATCCACACCAACTTTACCTGGAAAGGGATTATGTGTTTGTCTTATGGTGACACTCTTTGTTTCCATGCGAATAAAAACTCTGCATTAGTTTGAAATGAGAAAGCCCATCCAACTGTACCTAGGGAGACAAGTCTGACCAGTTCAGCAGGTCAAAAGAGTGGTTCTTAATAAGTTGGTTTGAGGATGAATTTGGAATATCTTTTTTTATTTTTTAAAATAAGAAACCTCCCAGAAATATTGTTAAAAAGCTGACTTTTTCAAACAACATACCATGTTTTAAATGTGCCAGGAGATTGGACTATAACAAAATGTGTTTGAGGTAAAAGATGGTTGATCTTCTTACTTGTTATTCATGTACACATTTTACAGTGGAAAGAGAACCAGGAGATCTGAAGTTGGGTATCGATTATTCTACTCTCTGGTGCTCTTGGATCAGACAGATGAGAAGCTGGCTGAGTATTGTAGGTATATGGATTTCTTGTTGCTGCCCCAACATAAATGTAGTGGCTCATAACCACAGGAATTTATTCTCTGATGCTTTTGGAGGTCAGAAGCTTAGTGCGGGTCTCACTGAGCTAAAATCGAGATGTTGGCAGATCTGTGTCTCTTTCCTTAACTTCTAGTTTTGCTGCTTCTTCCTCCATGTTCAAAGCCAAAGCCAGAAATGACCAGCCGGTTCTTTCTCATGTTGTGTTATTCTGACACTGATTGCTGACTCTCCCAGTGTTTTTTTTTTGGTGATGGGGATTGACCCTAGAGGCCTCATAGGTGCTAGAGAAGCACTGTAGCACTGAGCTATCGCCCCAGCCCCTCCTAACTTCTGCTTTTAAGAGCTCTTGCCATGACATTGAGCCCACCTGGGTACTCCACCGACTGCCAACTCTTTTAAGGTCTTACAATTAGCAACCCAAATTCCATCTGCAACATTCATTTGTCCTTTGCCATGTGATCTATATTCACAGGCTGTGAAAATTAGGGTGAGGACATCATGGGAACTCATTATTCTGCTTGTCATACTAGCAATCTCTTGGGTTTTTTCCAATTCAAAATTTTATGAAAAAGATTCACTAGAACTATCCTCTCTTACAATAAATAAAATATATTTATTTTATTATACAGTAAGTATAAGAAATAAAATCCATACAGTTATGCTATAGGGAAAAATGTAATGCTATTTTATTTATTACTTTTTAAAAATTTTATTTATTTCTTATATTGTCATTTATTTTTGTGATAGGAACTGTATTCAAATATTTCAGAACTCATAACATAAAAAGGAATGGATCAAGGGTCCATACCCATTTCTAGTCATGAGTATATACCACGTTTTAGTGAAATCCCTAGTATATTGTTTTTCTGTGGCTGCCACAATAAATCACTGTGGAATGGTCTAAAACAACAGAAATGTTTTCTGCTAGAGTTATACAGCGTAGATGTTCAAGACGTCAAGAGGATTGTAAACCTCTTGGGAGGCTTTTGAGACTAATCTTTCCTTGGTTGCTGTAGTTCCTGGTGGCTCTAATTATTCCTCAGTTTATGGACCCATCACTCCAGTCTCTGCCACCGCAGTCACATAAACTTCTGTGTATCTGCTTGCATGTGTTCACTGTATTTTGTTTTTGGTATAGGGGTTTGAACCCAGGACCTTTGCACTGAGATATAACCCCAGGCCCTCTCCCCTTTTTTGAGACAGGGTCTCACTAAATTGCTGAGTTTGAATTTGCAATCCTCCTGCCTCAGCCTGAGTGCTGGGATTACAGGCATGCACCACCCTGCCAGGCTTTCTCTGCTTCTTTTTGCGGGGGCGGGGGTGAGTGCTGGGGATCTAACTCAAGGCCTTGTGCTTGCTAGGCAAGGGCTCTACCACTGCACTAAATCCCCAGTCCCTCTCTGCCTCTAATAAGAACACCAGTCATTGAATTTAGGATCCATGCTAATCTTCTATGACCCCCTACCTTAACTAAACACTCTGCAAAGACCTTATTCCCAAGTAAGGTCAGTCATGAGTATATCACTGCTTAGGACTTGAACTTATCTTTTTGAAAGACACAATTCATTATTATACAGATGGATGTGTATGTGTATGTTTTTAATTTTTTACAACCATTGTATGTTTTCTTATGGACTTGTGCATATATTCCTATGATTTATGAAATGCTTCTGAAGTGCAAATTGCCTAAAGCATAAGTGATACTCATAGGTTTTTGCAAACTGTTCTATAAAATTATGCTTCCGCCCCTACTCTGTTATTGTTCCCCTACAGATGCACCAAACCATCGTCACGCCAGTCTCTGCCAACCTGAGAAGTGAAAAAGAAAAATCTCACTTTAAATTTCCATTTCTTTGATTATTTATGACAATGGATACATTTTCATTTGTTTAGAGATTCTATGAAACTTTACGAATTGCTTGTTGTTTCCTATTCCCTGTAGGGTTGCTGGCCTATTTCTTATTTAATCTATTTTAAACATTTCAAGTGCTTTTTTTTTTTTACATTAATACGCCTTTTATTGTTGTTCCCTCACTTGAATGGAATTTGATCTTTTACATAAACTTGAAGCAACTGATTATGTGAAATTTTATAACTACAGTAAAGGGGTATTTGCTTCTCGAGGTTGAAATCCTGTGGTGCAGCTGTGATGTTTGAGAAATGCTTTATGAGTTTACAGACTTGATGGGCGCAACATGCACGGCACGGGGGGAAGAGAGAGTGTAAGCAGTTACTCTGGAAATGGGGTGTGTTTTGAAGTGTATCAGTCGTGGACTTTATCTGAGTGCTGGGATATCTTTATCTGTGAGAAGGCAAAAGTCTCTCTCCTTGTTTTGAAGTGAGAAAGAGTCATTAAAGTTCACAAACTTGTAAACATCCAGCAGACCACCTGCCCATCCTGACTTTCTCCTCTCAATCCCCCAGACCACAAAAAATAAATAAAATAAATACGATGATGTTTCCGAGTATTTAAAAAATATCAAAGCTGGATATGGTGGTGCATGCCTGGAATCCCAGGACTTGGGGGCTGAGCCAGAAGGACAGAGAGTTTGAGGCTAGCTGGGCTACATCACTAGTTCAAGACTAGTCTCGGCTACATGGTGAGAACTTGTCAGAGAAAAGAAAAGGTAGTTGCAATAGGCTGGGGAAAGGTAACTGGAGAGTCACTAATCTAGGGGTATAAAATTTCAGTTAAGCAAGATGAATTGGCTCTAAAGATCTGCTATCCAATATTGTACCTATACTTAACAATACTATATTGTACACTTAAAGATTTGTTGAGATGCACTGGGTGAGGTGCCATACCCCTGTAATCCCAGCGCTCAGGAGGCTGAGGCAGGAGGATTGCTACAAGTTCAAGGCCAGCGTGGGCTACCTAGTGAGTTCAAGGCCAGCCTGAACGACATAGCCAGAGTTTCCACCTATTGTCTCCATGAATAAACAGTAAGCATCATGTACTTTAAAAAAAAAAGATATGTTAAGATGGTAGATCTCATACTGAATAGTCAAACCACAATAAAATGCAGTACTTTTTCTCATAGAAGTGTACTACATAGACTTAAGTAATAAAGGGGAAGTTTGTGATTCTTATTTTAATCACACTACCTCAGGCCTTCTCTTAGCTGTCAGATTACAGCTGTCTGTGCCCTCAGAGTCTGGCTGAAGAGGTCAAATTTGCCTATTAAATTTTGATAACATCTAATGAGGCCTTTACCCTACCTTTTCCTTGAGGCCCCCACCCATGACCTTCTCCTCCACCAAAGAGCAGGGAGGGTCGCACGGCCAGAAGAAATCCCAAGGCCAAGCTGAAGGACGAGCCAGACCGCCAGTCAGATTCCAGGAGCCTACATAGGACAAGGATCTCAATAAAAGGAGTCGCAGATGAGAAATCCACGAGTATTTCAGTATTTCACTTTTCAATGCCCCCTACTTGTCAAGTAGCTGTCTATCTTCTCTTTCTTCCCCCTTTACACCACTTTTAAATAAATTGTCCTCTACATGAAAAAAATACAAAAACAAAAAAACAAAGAAGTGTACTACAAATTCAGGAATATGACTAAATCTGCTTTTGACACTTGAGTTCCAAAATAAAATTGATACGAAAAAATTTTAATGCTTAATAAAATATGACTAAGCCAAAATTTACCAGCTATAATGTAAGATTCATCCCTAGTTGAGAATAAGGTTTCAGTTCTTGGACAGTTTTTCCTCCAGACCTGAAGCCAGCTCACAGGTGTACCTTTCATCAGATTTAATCTTGACCCTCTCGTCTGTCATTAAACCTCCAGTACCAGCTCAGTGCCTAACACATATTTGATGAATAAACCCAAATCAAGTATGAAAACAAAACGCAAGCTGCACTGTTCTTCAATTCTGCATTTTGCTAATGAAAAGATATTTGTACCATAGAAATCAAAACATAACAAATGCTGGAGAGGCTGTGGGGAAAAGGAACACTTCTACACTGTTGGTGGGAGTATAAACTTATACAACCACTGTGGAAATCAGTATGAAGACTCCTCAAAAAGCTGAAACTAGAAATTCCATGTGACCCAGTTATTCCCCTTCTAGGTATCTTCACAAAAGAGTTTAAAACATCATATTACAGTCATCCATGCATACCCATGTTTATAGCAGCACAATTCATAATAGCTAAATTTTGAAATCAGCCTATATGTCCATGGACAGAGGAATGGATAAAGAAAATACACAATGGAGTACTATTCTGCCATAAAGAAAGATAAACAAGTCATTTGTAGGAAGATGGATGCCCCTTGAGACCACAATGTTAAGAGAAATAAATAAGACACACAAGCTTAAATAACACATGGTTTCTCTTTGTGGTAGACTTATTATTGTGGTCAACTTGAGCGGGAACGCCCAGCTGAACTGAGTTGGTGTGCTTTGGGTGTAGAGGATCCACCTGAAGACTGTTGCCGACACAACATCATGGAGGACGGGAGCAGAAGGCAGGCACCGGCTGTTTCCCAGGAGAAGCTCTGTTGTGGCTGGTTCTCCTGAAGGGGACTCTGCTGTTCTCGTCACGGAAGGAGCTCAGGGTCTTGCTGCCACTGGGGATGGCTGCTGTTCACTTTGAGGGAGCTCTGGTCTTCATCTCTGCTGTGAGTATCGTGTCCTGGTTCTGGTAAAGATTTCTTCAGTCTTTTAGTGCAGACACAGATGTACACGGGTCAGTGCTGTGGGCTCCCAGCCCTTGAGTGGATCTTTTGGGTCTCCAGTGTATAGACATTCTGCACTCTTCATGCATTTGGCTTGTGTGTGTAACTGTTGTAATTTGTATTTGTCCTGTATTAAATCTGCACTCTTGCAAACCATTAACTCTAGAAAGGTAACTAATACACCCTTATGAGAAACCCATATTGAAAATAAAGAGCAAAATAAAAGATATATAATAGGAAGTAGGGAGATAGAGCTTTCTGAAAAGGGAAAGGGGAACCAAGAGATGGGGGAGGGGAGGAAAAGGAGATGAAAAAGGAAGTTCAGATGTATCATGTACATGTACCAACTCCACACGAGGAATGCACATTATGTACTGCAAACGTGTACCAAAAGGAAAAAAGAAAGAAAAGGAAGGTGATCAAGAGATGGATGCAGGGGAGAGGGAGAGAAGGGAAAGGAGATTTAAAAAAAAAGAAATAAACAGAGTATAGGAGCCACCGGGAGGGGCTGCACGCCGCCAGCCCTTGGCCTCCTCTGTGCCTGACTCCACTGCACAGAGTTGTTGCATCCGACCCTCCCCACCCCCTGAATCGGAGGGGTCTTATTACAGACGGGGAAACTGAGGCTCCAACTCATTAAGTTTTTGTGTAAGGTCACACACTTAGGATTCCAAACTTTGTTTGACAGTTGTGTTGTCATTGTCCTGTTACAAGGTTCTGGGATGCTGTAGAATGATTCTTTCCAGGGTCTTATTGTCCTGAACAAAGAATTGGATAAGATAAGCAAAAAAAGGTAGCCAGATTTTACATTTACTAGAGGGAAGAAAAGAAGTGTGTTCTGATCTGTGAGAGTGGGCCACTGAGAAAGCTCCCAGCAGCCACAAAATTAGTGGTCGACATCTTTTGTATCCCCCTTTCCTCAGGCTGCCATCAGATCTAGGCCATCCTATCTAAAATCTGCTTGATTTACATACCAGAAGAAGGGATAATAGCACTTTCTGGTGGGTCCCAGGGCAGGGCTTGGGAACTGTTTGGAGCACGTGTCTTGGACCTCTGTGATGGACAGATCACGCCCACTCACTCAGCCAGTTGGCCGTGCCCTGATCTCCCGCCTCAGTTCTACCATGCTGAAAACCATGTGGGTTACCAAGCTGGGGGCCAGTCGTGGAGGAAACCTCAAGAGTCTTTCTGGTGGGTTTTAGCAGTACGTCTCAGGCCCACATTCTTGACCAGTCTCCCCTTCCAGGTGAAGATTGTAGCCTTCTTAATTTCCTGTAACTAAAACTGCTTCCATTTGGAACACTCATTCTGCTGAATGTAGAAGCTACATCTCAGCCAATTCAGGTAATTGTAGTTAATTCTACATTTTCGTGGGCAAGTCAGAGAGTGCTAAGCTATATTGCCAGCCCTCTTTCTTTTATTTTGAGACAAGATTTTGCTAAAATTGGCTGGGCTGGGCTCAAACTTGTCCTCCTCCTGCTTCAGCCTCCTGAATATCTGCGATTACAGGTGCCTATGTCCAGCTAGGGATTCCTTAATCAGTTTAAGACCAAGCCCCTGCTCAAAGGGCCACAGCCGTCTACTGGACACTACAGAAAGACGAGCTTACAACAGTAAATATGAGTCTTTTGCAGCTCAGAAGCAATATTCAAGGAGCTGAGAGACGTTCTCCAGAAAGTAACCATCAAAAGAAAAAGACCTCCATCTCTGAGATTCCATCCATCTCTGAGATTCCATCCATCTCTGAGATTCCGTGCAAGGACAGAATCTCAATTTTGTGACTCACCAGTCACAGCTGGCCTAATCTCAGTCTCATACACACTAACCAATCCTTTTCCAGTACTGCAGACTGAACCCAGCCCAGGACCTCCACACCTGAGCTGCATCTGAAGTGCTTTTTTTTTTTTGAGACAAAGTCATCCCTAGTTGCCCAGGCTTGGCTCAGACTTGTGATCCTCCTGCCTCAGCCTCCCAGAGTGCTGGGATTACAAGCCTGTACCACTACGCTCAGCATAATTCTTGAACTTTCTATTCCACTCTGCCTCTAACCTCCCCCACTTAGGCATATACTCTTAGTTGAGATTTTTAAAAATTAATTTTATTGGTACATTTTAGATGTACATAATGACCACATTCATCATAGGGAGTTTGTACCTGTACATAGTATATCTTGATTTTTCTTTTTTCCCCAATCCTCTCCCCTTCCTTTTCTTAGCTGATTTTTAAAATTACTAATTTTTTAAAAAGATCCAGAAAATCGGTCTGCCGGTCTTTCTTTTCCTTTCTTCCTTCCTTCCTTTCTTTCTTTCTTTTTCTTCCTTCCTTCCTTCCTTCCTTCCTTCCTTTCTTTCTTCCTTCCTTCCTCTTTCTTTCTTGCATAGGAAATTGAACCCAGGGGCACCATGCTAAGCTATAGCCCAGTCCTTTTTTCCTTTTTATTTTGAGACACAGCTTTGCAAAGTTGTCCATGCTGGTCTCAAACTTCTATCCTCCTGTGGTCGCAAGTAGAGCAGGAACACATAAAGGGCAGGAAGCCAAGGGATGAAGAATCAAGAAACCAGACACAGGAAGGATAACCATGTCAAAATATCAGAAAACCAAGAGGTAAAGGTCACCCTGTCACACCAAGACCCCCAGGCATGCTCAAAACCAAAAGTACATACCCTGGCCTGTGTCCAATTGCATGTGCACTGTGGTTTTGACCCCCTCTATCCCCACGGGCTTTGGGCACCATGACACTTCCTCTACAAACCTGTGTGGTCAAAAATTTCTCCTCGGGTTGGGGATTTAGCTCAGTGGTAGAGTGCTTGGCTAGCAAGTGCAACACCCTGAGTTCCATCCCCAGCACCCCACACACACAAAATTTCTCCTCAAAACGGGTGGGTCAAGCCAGGTACTTCGCTGGGCCAGGCTGCTAGTCGATCTCTTCCATAATCCCAGGACCTAAGAGACCTGGTGCCTGCCCCTGTTCATCCAGGAGCTCTTCTCATTTTCCTGCTCTCCCTTGAAGAACGTACCTTTGCCTCTTCCACTTTTAATAAATCTTACTCTTGTTGCTCCTTTCGCATGTTCTGCTTGTTCTTTGTCCATGATACCAGGAACCTGGAAACGATGCTCCTGAGGCCCCCCCCGCCATGCAATAACACTCCTGCCTCAGCCTCCCACGCAGCTGGGACCGCAAACCTGCACTACTGGGCAGAGCTGCTTTATCACACTCTTTACCTAAAACAAGACTTCTGGGGTTTGGCAACCCAGGTTTGTTTTTTGGGGAAAGAGCTTAATAAGAGTTTGCCCTTGACCTGAGGAAATAAGAGAGCTGCTTATAGCTCTGGCTTCCTTTCGAGGGAGATTGGAAGAGAGTGGAAATCCTGGGAAGGCAGCAGAGATGGGCTTGGAGAACTAGAGAAAGAAGTCTCCCTTCTTCATTAAAGAGAGCTTGGTTTGTGTAGAGAAGGCACAATGAGGCAAAGTGAAAAAGCTTTTCTTCTTCACTCCCGACTCCCCCAACCCTCCCTATGCTTCCCCACGACTGCCACCACCTCCTTCCCTCTATCCAGTCTCCCAAGCCTGCCCTCCTCACCCTCAGGCCTTCTTCCAGACAATACTCTGATCCGGGTTCTGCAGGAGGCCCTGGCCTTTTGGAGAAACACCTGTATTTATTCGGGGCCACCACCATCCCATATTTGTCTTCCTTTCCCCTCCCACACTCCTAAGGGCCCTTAGCCCTGTTGAACTTTGTTCTAATGGGGGCGGAATGCTTTGCCAACCGCCAACAACAGTCCTGTGACCAAGATAAAAGTGTGGATAAAGAAATGAACTTACACCTATTGCACAAATTTCCAAGTCAATTTGTATGGTTATATTACCTCACGGGGAAATGTAATTTGATAGGAGAAAGTGGTTGGCTGCTCTCTCTCTTTTTTTTTTAATAACTGTATTTGCCACAAGAACTGAAAGTCAGCTCCACCTACGCTTCCTCAACACAGTCAGAGAACAATATCGAAGCTGTCAGTGCCCCAAGTCAAGCAACAGGTGGGCTCCAACTAGCACACTTTTCTTGCATGTTTGATGATTAGAGAAGTATACTGGATGAAACGTCTCAATAATTAGAATCCACTGTAGTGCGTCTTGCAGCGCAGTCATCAACACACACGCTCCCGTGCTCCCCTGTGCCTCTCTGCTGTTTTCTGCAATGTTCCATTTCTATCTCCCAGTCCTGTGTTGGAGCCACCTAAGATTGTCCTTCCTCACAGGTAGGCACAGAGATGAAGCTTCCTCGCTGTGATGACCCGCAGGGCACCCCAACTTCCACTGACGTTATTGCAAGAAAAGTGCGTGTACAGTCAAGAATTTTCAGATTGCTCAATGAGAGATCTGGCCATCGATCTCAGCTGCTGGGAGATATTTTCTAACCTTTTATAATGTCCTGCCTAATAAGAGTGTTTTGTTAGGCAGACATAGTGGCACGTGCCTGTAATCTCAGCACTCTGGGAGACTGAGGGAGGACAATTGAAAATTCAAAGGGTTGGGGGTACAGTTGGTTGCCAAGGACCTAGATGCAATCCCCAGTACCACACAAAGAAAGGGAGAGAGAGAGAGAGAGAGAGAGAGAGAGAGAACTTGGATCATTCCAATCATTTCAGATAGTCTAATCTTATACTTCATGGTGGGAAAAGTGGAAACATAATATCAGCTTACTCCCTGAAGGGACTGGAGATAAAGCGGGGATACAGACATCCAGTCATGTGCGCAGGACCAAACCCTACTAAAAGCTCTA
Organism: Hystrix cristata; assembly: GCA_004026905.1. Taxonomy (NCBI): domain Eukaryota; kingdom Metazoa; phylum Chordata; class Mammalia; order Rodentia; family Hystricidae; genus Hystrix; species Hystrix cristata. The sequence goes on along the minus strand of PVJO010003754.1, from coordinate 43,427 downwards.
GTGAGCTTCCATGGGGGGCAATACACTATGCATATTGCCGCACTTTATTTCTGGGAGGATTTAACACCATCATGACAGTGGACAGCTGGAAGCTTTCTGCATATGGCACTCTCCTGGACTCCACACTATGTGTCACTTCCCTGGGCAGATGTTAACCCATATCCTTTTACTATAATAAACTCTGAGTAGACTAACTTCCAGCAAGTTCTGTGAATCTTTCTAGTGAAGTATTGAACTTGAACATGGTTAGTACCTCCGAACTTGCAAATGGTATCAGAAGTAAGGGCAGCCTTGTTTTTTTAACTCCGTGGTCATGGATTAGGAATCCAATCATGTGGTCTCTAGTCTTGGATTCTCTACTTACAGGATGGATAAATTGTTCTTCTCTTTGAACCTTCTTTTCCTCCTCGCTCAGTGGGGAGGGCGTACCTGTGAGTCCACTGGAATAGGTGCTGTGGGGACTGAGGCAGAATTGTAAAGACTGTGCAAGGTTTCCGGCTCTATGCAAAGGCCATCACTGGGTGCAAGTGTATTAAGTGGTCTCTCATGTCTAGGCACAAAGTGTATTAAGTGTTATCTCGGGTTTGGCCACATTTGACACCAGTGACCATGAAGGGCCCGTTCCAATAATCTAATTGACCACATCTCTGAAGGAAAAGGGGGTTGGGCCTGAAAAATATGTATCTGAAATCTGAGGGGAAGCCATTACCTGAATTAAGGCCTTAGGAATCACTTACACAGTAAAAGGATGCACACATAATAGAAACACAAATTTAAATCATCCATCAAAATAGCAAAACACCAAAATCTTGACAAAGCACTTTGTGGTGAGTCTGTGGGAATACAAAATGGGGCAACCCAGTGGAGGGGAATTGAGCAATATCTAACAAAATTACATAGCAGAGATTTCACTTGTCCTGAATGCATAGATATATAGAAATTATTCTGGAATAAGTAACTATATAATTTGTTATTATATACAGTTATATACAGTTAACTGCAAAATATTTTTTTAAAACCACGATGTCAAAAACCTCCATGATGTCCATACGTAAGAAACTGTTTGAATAACTTGTGGCATATCTGTACAGTGGTATTTATATGGCTATAAAAAAATCAAGAGTGATATCCAGAATATATTGTTAGACAAAAAAAAAATGAAGTTCATCAAAATGACAAAAGTGCAATAATAACATATTGAATAAAAATTCATGAATCAATGATACCAAAGAACAAATAAGTAGGAAGAGGAAGTATAGCTCTCCTCTTACCGTAAAGGGAACTAAAATGTCAGCTAATAAATGCAGCAAGACCAATACAGGTAGGAAATCCCATTGCCATTTGCATCCCTTGTAATAGTCATTGTTCAGGGCTAGAACCAGCAGTGGGGGATAAAACCACTAGGTTTGGGGGGAAGGGATGTTTGTGGCATGCATAATCTTTAAGCAACTCCCTCAGTTACAAATTTACCAGTTACAAAGAGGATGGCACCTTGGCCAAGAGATTAAAATTAATATCTTTAATAACAGGACAAACCCAGTGACATAGCTAAGCAGATACACCCAGAAGACAGCAACACCCCAGAGGCGTGTTCCTACCCCGAGTGTACAGTCTCAATTCAGTCATGAGGAAATAATTACATAAAGCCAAATTGAGGGACATCCGACAAAATACCGGACTGTACTCTTCAAAATCAAGAATGTGACGAAAGACTGGGGACAAAAAAGAAGGCTAAGGAACAGTTTTAAATATTAAAGGATAAAAGACTATATCAAAATTGAAATGTCTGTGCATCAAAAATGCTATTAACAGAATGAAAAGGCCACCTACAGAATAAGAGAAAATATTGGCAATTTATACATCTCGTAATGGGTTAATATTCAGAATATTTAAAAAACTATCATGACATAGCAGCAGCAAAAACAAACAACATGTTTTTTTGAAAAATGGGCAAAGGATTTGAACACACAGTTCTCTAAAAGACCCATATGAACAGCCAAAAACCCATGAAAAGCAGCTCAGCGTCACTAACTCCCTGGGAAATGCAGACCGAAACTGAGGCGAAGCAGCACTTTATACTCATTCAGAAGGCTGCTATTTTTCTAAAAATCAGAAAATAGTGCACAACATGAGGATGTGGAGAGATTAGGACTCCAGACTGCTGTCGGTGGGAATGGAAATCGGTGCAATTGTTACAGAACTGCAAAATATCAAAAATAGAACTACCACGTGGTCATGTGACCCAGAAATGTCAAGGAATCGAAAGCAGGGATTTGAACTAATATTTGCATCCCCATATCCACAACAGCATTATTCGCAGTAGTGAAAAGGTGGAAGCAACCCAAATGCCCATCAATAGATGAACAGAATTGTTTAAATGTTGCACGCGCGCGCACACACACACACACACACACACACACAATGGAATATTATTCAGCGATAAAGAGGTCAGAAATTCTGACACATGCTACAGCATGGGTCAAGTGTAAAGATATTATGCTGGGTGGGACACGCCAGGCACAAAAGGAAAGTGACCGCATGATCTCACTTACATGAGGTAAGTAAAACAGTCAAATCATACAAGGTATAATGGCAGCTGCTAAATGGATATAGAGTTTCAGTTTTGCAAGACAAAAAGTCATGGAGATTGCTTGTACATCACCATGAATGTACTTAACACTAGTGAACTGTGCATCTAAAACCAGTTAAGATGATAAAGTTCATGTTATGTGCATTTCACTGCAATTCTACTTTAAGAATTGAGTGGGGCTGGGTGTGGTGCCACATGCCTGTAATCCCAGCAGTCAGGAGGCTGAGGCAGGAGGATCACCATGAGTTTGAAGCCAGCCCGGGTTACACAGTGAGTTCAAGGCCAGGTGGCCTGCCGAGAGACTTGACCTGTTTTTGGTTCAGTTTCCTCATCCCACAAATAAACTGGTAATAGCGTCTGATTCGTTGGGTTATTCTGACGATTGACTGAGGCAGCAGTGCACAGAGCCTGGCACCGGCAGGCGTTCTGGAATCTTTGCCAGTGGCCGCGAGCGGGGCTTCCTGCTTTCCAGAACCGCAAGCGTCCATGAGCCCAGCCTCCAGGTAGTTATTCTTCAGCTCCCAGTTCTCTGCCCTCCTCGTCTAGATAGAGCTGAGATTAGATCGCAGGAACCATCGTCAGCAAGCACCAACCACACTATAGGCACAGGCTACCTTTGTGCCAAATGATGGCCTTGCCTGGAGCAGGGCAGGATGCCCAAGCCTGTTTCTTCATCTCCAGGAAGCTCTGACTGTCCCCCAAGGCCCCCCTTCCTCTCCTTCCTCTGCGACGGTTTGCCTTCTAGATGACCTACCTGCAGGGTGGTTACTCTAGTAAGGCCTGAAGGTTCTGTAGATTAGAGTTCATTTGTTGTTCTGATATACCCAATATAAAAAAAAGTTTAATTGGTTTGGGAATAATTTTGCTTATTGCAAAAAATTTCAGCATTACATTTATTAAAGAGAAAAAAGAGAACTATAGTATCTGGGTTTTGTTTTTGTTTTCGTTGTTTGTTTGTTTTTTGCCATACTGGGGATTTTGCCAGGGCCTTTACACTGAGCCACATCCCCAGTCTTTCCAGCATTTCCCTCTTTCTTTCTTTCTTTCTTTCTTTCTTTCTTTCTTTCTTTCTTTCTTTCTTTCTTTCTTTCCTTCCTTCCTTCTTTCCTTCCTTCCTTCCTTCCTTCCTTCCTTCCTTCCTTCCTTCCTTCTTTCTCTCAGTGTGGTTTCACTGAGTTGGGAAGTTGCCCAGCCTGGATTTAAACTCGAGACCCTCCCACCTCAGCCTCCCAGAGTGCTGGTGTTATCGGATGGGTTCCGATATTGCTGGGTTCTTTCCCTCCTCAAGCAAAGAATTGAATGGGGGGGGACAAAAAGTAGTTCCAAAGTTTTATTTAAAAATACAAAAAAAGAAAAAAAAAGGAAAATTAAGCATAGCAATAAAATTGAGCATAACGACAGAAACAGTAAAATGAGCACTGGGCCTAAAAGGCACGGTAGGGGTTACCATAAGAAAGGCATGATAGCAGCAGCGGTGCTGGGTTTGCGGTCATCATCTTCCATGGGAGAGAAAAGGAGAGCTCCTTCCCGGTGGCGCGGTAGAGAAGAAGGCCCCTTGCTGTAGAGAAGGAGGCGCACTTGCTTCAGGTGTTGCTACTATTCATCAAAAGGAGTCCTCGTGGAAACTCACGAGCGCTCCCTGCAGTCCAGGTGAGGGCTCATGCTTGAAAATCACGCCTCAAGCTAACGTCAGGTGCAGGCCATTCCCCCGGGCCACGTTCCCTTGCCAGCCAGCCTTAGCCACACGCTATTCCTATTTCACTGGGATTGTAGGGTGCGCCACCACGACTGGCTCTGATTCTTTAAACATAATTTCAGAGCAGCTCTATTCAAAATAGTCAAAAACTGGAAACAACCTCAGTATCTAAGAAGAGGGAAATTATAGCCTATCTGTACAATAGGATCTTACTCGGCAAGAGAAAGGAACAAGCCCCTGAGGGGTGAGACAGACTGCACATCGAGCGATTCCGTGTACAGAAACCCTAGAAAAGGCCGCGCTACCAGGGCGAGAGGCAAATCAGAGGCATCGTATCCCCAGGGTGGGCACGGTGCAGCCGAGTGGCACAGGGGGGTCTCGGGGAGATGGGAGAGTTCTAAAACCTACATACCAACGCAAATTTTAAAAATTATAAATACAAATGTCAATTTAAAATGTAAATAAAACAATGCGGTGGTTGCATAACTGTAGATTTACAAAATTCATTGAGCCTTGCTGTAAAAGCAGTAGATTTTATATGTAAATTATCCATCAATGAAGATACAAAAGGAGGAAGAAGAAGAGATGGAGAAAGTCTGTCTAAAAGCTGCATCTCAGCTGGGGATTTAGCTCAGAGGTTAAAGTGCTTCCCTACCAAGCACAAGGCCCTGAGTTCGATCCCTGACACCAAAAATCAATCAATCAATCAATAAAAGCTGCATCTCAAGCCAGGAAGGGTGGCGCGTGCATGTAATCCCAGCACTCTTGGAGACTGAGGCAGGAGGATCTCCATGAGTTCACCACCAGCCTGAACTACGTAGTGAGACCCTGTCTCAAACCCCTCCCCCCCAAAACAGGGACACGTCAGAGGTGGGGGATTCAGCTCAGTGGTTGAGCGCTTGCCTACCAAGCGCAAGGCCCTGAGTTTGATCCCCAGCGCCACCCTCCAAAAGGGACAAAACGAAAACAAGCAAGCAAAAGAGAAACTGCGTCTCAGACGGAATTCTTCCCTTTCAGGAGCAAGCAGCACGCGAAGCCTCGGAAATCTCTCCCTCGGGCTCCAGGCAGTGCCCGTGCTCGGCTCTGGGCTCCTCGACGGCACCTTCCAGGAAAGATCGGCACGGCAGACGCGATGGGGACAGCACTCCCCCTGAGGCTCGGAGGCCGGACCCCAGGCCGTCCAGGAGGCCCGGCTCTACGTGCACACCCGCGGCTGCGATGCTCCCGGCCATCCGGGCGCCTCCAGCGCCTGCACCGTGCCACGGATTTCTAGCCCGCAGCAGCCCATTAACGAAGCCTCCGGGGTGCTGTCGTAGCTGACTCTGGACGGTGGACAATCAGCTCAATTTTTTAATTTTTAACTTTTTACGTTATAATTTAGAAGAAAGGTCAACGTACAAAAAAGTTTGAATAAGGCAACGAAGGGAGGAAGGTGGGTGGAGAGGGGGCGGGAAATAAAATGAATCGAGATACGTTAAGCACATGTGGTTACTCCCTAAGATGAATGCAAATTGCATACACTAAAATTAAAGTAAGGCGATGAACTTCCTCTAAGCTTTATTATACCTTTCGTCTAAATTCACCAGTTATTAACATTTTTGTCACAGTTTTGCTCACATACTCTTTCCATGTATGTTTGCATATATATTCATGTCTATACAATGGGTGTGTGTGTGTGTGTGTAGAAAAAAATATGCCGTATATAGAGTTCAGGACGAGCTGCAGTTTAAGCACCCGCTGGGATCCTGGAACATATTGGTTAATCTTCAACTGCTATATGCAAAAAAGTTCAATATTCATAAAACTGCAGAAAACATTCAGTAAGCCCATTATCTGCATTTAACAATGATTAAGATTTCACTATTATTGCTAAAGTGAGTACAGTAAATAGTGAGTACAGCAGTTCAACCTTAATTAGCAAGGACAGTATCTCCCAAACCCACAATTACTTTGTCCACATATAACAAAACTACTTTGTTAATGTCATTTTACTCACAACCCAGATTCAAATTTCCTGAATTGTCCTAAATAATGTTTTATGGTTTATTCCTCACTTTCTCTTTGTTTAATGCTACTGTCTTGTCGTGTGTGTGTGTGTGTGTGTGTGTGTGTGTGTGTGTGTGTTTGCTATGGATCAAACTCAGGGCTTTACACATGCTGAGTGCTCTAACACTGGTCTACACACCAGCCTGAGGCTGTTATCTTACAGAGAAAACCAAATGAATTTTTCTACAGAATGTCTCTCATTTTGCATTTGGCTGGTGGCATCTTCACTCAGTCATTCAATTTGTCTCCTGTATTTTGAGTTTCTTGGGATTTAGATTTAAAATCTTCCTCGGACTGAACAAAAATATTAAACTTTTGGGGACAAATATTTCATAGATGATGGCTTGTTCTTTGTATCTCAACACACAAACATGTTCAAAATACCCAGCATCTCCATTACACACAAAGCTAAGAGTTAGTGAGTTCTTTGATGATGGCCTTGTGCTTCCATGGTAGAACTGCATCTCTCTTCCAACCAACACCAGTATGTGCCAGAATCTCCTCCCTTTTAAGGCTGAATGCTATTCCATTCATGTATGTTCCACATACTATTTATCCACTCATCCGTCAACAGACCTTGGGTTTTTCATTATTCTTTTTATATTCCTCATCTTTGAGGTACTGGGGATTTAACCTAGGACCTCGCATGAGTTAGGCAAGTATTCCCTGGTCCTTTTTGATTTTTATTTTGAGACAGGGTCTTCTAAGTTGCCTGAGTTGGCCTCAAACTTTCTTTCTTCCACCCTCAGTTTCCTGAGTATGTGGGATTACAGGTGTGGGTGCCAGGCCTAGCTCATTTTTCTTTTTCTTTCTTTCTTTCTGTCTTCCTTCCTTTCTTTCTGTCTTTCTTTCTTTCTTTCTTTCTTTCTTTCTTTCTTTCTTTCTTTCTTTCTTTCTTTCTATCCTGGGGATCAAACTCAGGGCCTTGAACTTGTTAGGCAAGCACTCTAACAACTGAGCTAAATCCCCAATCCCTCATTTTTCTTTTTGATGCTCTACTTTTCTCTACTTGGATGAAAGGAAGCGTTTCTAGCAGGTTCTGGAATTTCTACCCTTTGATAATTATCTTGCTCTCTCTTAAAGGTTCATCTCATATACTTCTTGCCAAAGACCTGGACCTTGGTCTTCACAAAGAAGTCCAGATTTCTTTTAGTTGGCTCATAATTTCAGAGGGTTTAGTCCATGGTGTACAACTACCAAGGCAGAAATGATGTGGTTAAAGACCCGGCAGAGGAAAGCTGCTCAATCTATGGTAGCCAGGAACAGAGAGAAAGCAAAGAGCAGAGCAAGAGCTACATCATCCAGGGGTGAGCTGTGACACACCTCTTCTAAACAGGCCTCAGCCTCCAATAGCACATTCAACCATGATGGGTTAATTCACTGATCATAGTTCCCCCATGATCCAATCACCTGCTGATAGCCCCACTTCTCACATATAATTTTAGACCTGAACCATTACCATCAACACTGGAATGTAGACACCAAAATGTGGGTCTGTACAGTACACATTCCTCAACTTCCTTACAGGACTGTTCCTCAAAGACAGATCACACATTATTCCTCTTTGTTTGGTAGTACAGCACCTTACCCATGGAAGATATGGGATCAATTTGTATTCTTTATATTAAAAACCATATTCTTGCTCATAGATTGAATGCTTCCTGATCAAAAATCTTCATAAAATCTGTGACTGTTAATTTTAATATGTCAACTTGACTTGAGTAAGAATCAGTAAAGCACAGTTCTGGGTGGGTCTATGGATGACTGACCTGCAAGCCAGCAAACCGAGAGAAGACCCACCTTGAACATGGGTGGCACCAACCAATAGGCTTGTATCCTGTATAGAATAAAAAGGGAAAGAAGAAGGCAGTGTGCCCATTTTGGAAGAACTCTGATGTTGACCAAAGATCACCTTTGCACATTGACCTCCAGTTTCTTCAGCCTTTTAACACAGACTTACTCCAGCAACTCTACAGTGAATTTCCAGCCCACTGACCTTGGACTGGTGTGCCATCCTTCATATATCTTTTCCTGTGGCTTCAATTTCCTTGGGCTGAGCAACTACTGGACCTTCCAGCTTTCTAGCAGGCAAATGGGCCTTGTAGCCTTTTCTACCTCTGATCTTATAAGCCTATCTATTAAATCCCCTTGCATAATTACAAATGTATTTTCTATTGATTCTATTCTTCTAGAGAACCTGACATACAATTTCCAAGTTCAAATCTTGGATTAAAAATAGATATTTATGATTATACTCAGTTTTCAATATCTAGAAATGTATCTAGGTACTAAGATAACTAAAGGATAAAATAAAAGTGAAATAAATGTATCAGTTATAAGCCACAAGGATGGATATTATGCATGATTAGTTTTGTCATTTTGCCGCTATAAAAATGATTTTTAAAATAAAATCATGATCAAGTGAAATAAATGTATCAGTTATAAGCCACAAGGATGGATATTATGCATGATTAGTTTTGTCATTTTGCTGCTATAAAAATGATTTTTAAAATAAAATCATGATCAATAATGTTTCCACATTATGAGGCATGATCAAAATATATATTGAACATTTAAATTTTAAAAATTCATTATAGTAAAAGACACTTTGCCATTAATCACTTCAAAATACTCTCCTCACTTCCAAAATACTCATCCCATCATTCTTGCCAGTTTTCTAAAGCAATCATGAAAGTCCTCTGTTGTGAGTGTCTTTATGAGGTGTGATAAAAAAAATAAAGTGAATACTGCTGCCAATAGCCATCAACAAAAAGGCTGGCTAGTGAAATCTCATAGTGTCTCCTTGTCTACCTTATTCACTAGATCTGGCCCCGTGTGACTTCTGGCTCTTCCCCAAAGTCAGAATGACCTGGAAAGATAACCGTTTTGAATCGATTCAGGACATCGAGGCAGCCAGGACAGCATGACTAATGACGCTCACGATGAAGGGCTTCCAGAACTGCTTCAGAAAGTGGCAAGAACATCGGGATCAGTGTTTGAAGCAAGAGGGGATATTTGGAGGGGAATTCATGGCAATGTACCTTTTAATGTAATAAATTTTTAAAACTTTAAACATTCACTGTATTTTTTTTTTTTACCACAACTCATATGTAATTGTTGCTGCTAACAAATCACAGGGTACATAGTGGCTTAAAAGAGCAATAAACATTTTTTATCTTTCATGATTTCTGTGGCTCAGAATTTTGAGAGTCAGTGGCCTGGGCGGCTCCGGCTCATCTCCGGTGGTCGTGGTCACACTGGCCGAGGTGAGCGATCATCATCAGAAGCCCTGACTGCAGCTGGAGGATCTTCAGTAACCCTTCACATGGCTGGCAGGATGGTGCTGCCTGTCTGTCGGAGACCTCAGCGCCTCCCCAGTGAGACTCTCCAGAGATCCACTCGGGTGGCCCAGAACATGCCGCCAGCTTACATCAGAGGCGCTGATCAAGAGAGCAAGGCAGAGCCACAAGGTCATCATGACCTCGCTTCGGAAACCACACACCATCCACATTCGCAGGATTCTATTACCCACAAAGACGGCCGATTTGAGGTGAGAAGGGACCACACATGGATGTGAATGCCCAAGCCAAAGGTCGTTAGTGCTCACCCTAGAAGCTGCAGCCAAGTTTACTATTCATAGATAAATATGACCAGAGTGATATTAGATCTCTGACGATAACTCCAGAATGCTTTAAAACTAAATTTAAACAGCTTGGCCTAGTGGCAAATGCCCATAATTCCAGCACCTTGGAGGCTGAAGGAGGACTGCTGAGAGTTCAAGGCCAGCCTGGGCTACATAGTGAGACCCTGTCTCAAAAAAAGAAAGAAAGAGAGAGAGAGAGGGAGAGAAGGAAAGAGTAGATTTCTAGTGTGGGTTTTGTGGGATTTTTTTCAATTCCTTCACTTCTTTTGTTCTTTAGACATGTTTGGACTTAGAATGAGGGTTTCTGAGTCCAGTCTTCAGTTCGTAGTCTATATAAGACTTCGCATGGATCACCCATGTACTACCATATTTTTTCCTCTAAAACAAGAATAGTCTCTTTCACATTTCTACCCGAACTCAAATGACTAGCAACTCCTTTCGGACAGTTATGAAGAGACTGCTTAATAGCAAAATCAGGGCAATTGAACAGCACACCATAGTCCCAGGACATGTGTTTCACTGCGTCTGACAGTGCCCTAGAGCATCATTCCTGCAGCAAAGTCACACTCAGGACACAATTACCTGCAACTTACATGAAATCTGCTGTGTATGCAGAGAGACAGACAGAGATGGAAAGGGAAACGAGTTTACATCACAAATGAGATTCTTGCCTGCCTTTCCCATCAGTAAGTCGCTGCCCTGGAGTGGGAGCAAGGTTGGAGGCTGGACTCAAATCTTCCCTAGTGTGCTCTCCATTTCTGGGTTTCCCTCTCGGGGCGAGCATCTTGTCCTAGGAGTGTGACTCTGCTCTATCTATTAGGTACCTGCCCCTGACACGCCAGGGTCTTGTTGCCCAAGCAGTCATTTCAACTGATGCTCAACTGGAAACAAACACATGGAAAGCAGTCTGTTTATTTCTGGGAGCACGGGAAAGAAAGATTTTGATAGCCAATATGTCACTCATCAGCATATTGTGTAAAGACAGCCACATACATCAGGCCTTATGGAGAGCCAAAGAACAGTGAGTATTTTTGACAAGACTAAATTCCAGCCTTGTGTAATATTCTGTGTGTGTGTGTGTGTGTGTGTGTGTGTGTGTGTGTGGTGCTGGGGATCGAATCCGGGGCTCCATGCATGTTAAACATGTGCTCTGTCACTGAGCTCTAACCAGTCTTATATACACTCTTTAAAATGATGTCCCTGAGAATATAGCCTCTGCTGTTTTTGTCCTGCAAAATGACTGTATTAGGTTTCTCCAGAGAAATGGTTACATGCGTGTATAAAGAGAGAGATTATTTTAAGGAATCAACTCATGTGATTGTGGAAGTCTGGAGACCAAGGAAGGAGTCTGCAGCTGGAGTCTGAAGGCATCTTGAAGCAGAATTCTTCCCTCTTCTGGGGACTTCAATCTTTCTCTTAAGACGATCAACTGATTAGATGAGGCCCACCCACTTCCTGGAGGCTGGTCATTTTTCTCAGAGTCTATTATTTAAAGATTAACCACATCTAAAAAAATACCTTCACAGACACATTTATATAAAGCTTTACCAAACAGCCCGGTAAAATGGCGTAGCCAAGTTGACGCAGAAAATTAACCCTCACAATGGCTACAATGGGAATCCACCAAATCAACAAGAGCCTGGTTAATCTCTTCATTGAATCCATTCCTTTTTCTTTATCAACAAAGCAATTGTTCTTATTCGACATCTAAAACTGAAATCCACATGATGGAGGAACGACACCAACGGCTTCGCTTTAGAGTTATCAAGGCGCAGTCCTTGGAGTCTCCATGGACAATAGCTGCACCTTGAGAAGAGCGAGCCAGAGAGGAGTTTGAAGACCGGGTAGACCCTGGTGAGCACCACCTTACAGAAGCCCTGGCCCAGGGCCGTGGAGGCAGAGCGCCCCCGGGGAAGGAGCATCTGCTGGTCATCAGAAACTGGGAGGAACCTTCCCTAGAGGAGACGTCCTGAGGCCACTGTCCGGGGAGTCAGCCCAGGAGAAGAGGCTGCAAGACGTCCCACAGCCCATGCCATGAAACCCATACGATCCTTTTAAAATGAAAAACACAGGAGGAAGTCTATAGCCTCTTTGCAGTTAGTAACTGCAGTCCAGCCAAATGCCGAGCAGATGGGGTGTGAAATGTCTGCAGATCCCGCGGGATCCGCCTGGCCAGGTCTTCCAGATCACCAGCCTCGCACAGCGGTGGCTTCCAGCCAGGACCTCTGGCCCACAACAAGCGGCTCCTTCGGCCTTTGCCCCTGGATTGGATGGATTTATCTTATTCGTGGATTTTCTCCTCTGTTCTCCGATCTTGTCCTCCTCGAAGTCCATCTTGCCACTTAGCATCTGCAGGACAGATGGAGAGAAGGGTGAATCCGCGCAGTGGAACACAGACTTCCTGCCAAATCTGCTGGGCTCTGTTTTCTATCCCAGATCTTGTTGACACAAACAGTATTACAATGTCCTCATGACAGCCACGGCAGTGAAATCAGAGCGCAAATCTGTGACCCTTTCCTGCCCTTGCCCTGTGGGCGAGCTTTCTTACGTGGCTGTAATTGGGAGTGTGGAGTCAGCGTCCCTGTGAGAAACTTGGAACTCTGAGAAGCACTCCTTCTCTCCCTCTCTTCTCTCTCTCTCTCTCTCTCTCTCTCTCTCTCTCTCTCTCTCTCTTTCTCTCTCTCTTTCTATTTCTGCCCCCCTTGTTTTTTTGAGACAAGGTCTCCCTAGGAAGTTCAAGCTGGCCTTGAACTCACTATGTGGCCCTAGCTGGCCTCGAACTCACAGCAATCCTTTTGCATCCGCCTCCACATGGTGGGATCACAGCTGTGCACCACGATGCCTGGTTCAGAAGCATCTCTTTGCAGAATGGTGGGCAGGGCTGATGGAGATAAGGAGGATGCAGAGGCCACTGGAGACCAAAACAGGAGTGGGAGCAAGAGGCGGAGAAGTAGGACAGAGCCGGTGAGCACTTTAGTCAGGAGGAGGAGAAGCCAGAGCGAGGAGGAGCCAGGGGAGGAGGAGGTGGGAGAGGAGGCTGGACTATGCCCACACCGCTAGGGAGGTACTAGGGGGAAACACTGGCCTCTCTGGACAGTCTTCTATGTGTCTCTCATCAGACAAACCCGACTGAAGTCAAAGGGGACAGGAAGCCAGAAAATGCATCAACAGATCACTTCTCCAGGATTGGAGTCCTCAGCCCCCAGGCACTGACCGGTACCGTCTTGGCCTGTTTAACCAGGTCTGACGGCCCACACTGGTAATCCCAGTACTCAGGGACCTGTGAGGCAAGAGGGTCCCTGCAAGTTCAGGTCAGGCTGAGTTACATGGCAGGACTTCGTCTCAAAAGCCAATAAAAAGACAATTTATGGGTTCATTGCAACAAGTGATTCACATTCTCCAAGCCCGCCGGCTCTCCATGGAAGCCATGAAACTTTCCAAACAGCTTCACCACGTGGCGAAGCCCCTGCATTAAAAGATAAGCCTTTGGGGCTTTTCAAAAGAAAAAAATGTGAACACTAAGTACAGAAGCAATTGTTGAAGACCACCCCTTTACCAAATGTGTTGGCACTGGGGCTATCATTCTCTTTTTCTTGTTTGTTTTGGATTTTTTTTTATTAGTGTATGTGCGCAGTGCACAATGATTTCATTCATCATGATGAGTTAGTCCATGCACACAACACATCTTCTTTTTATTGTCCCCTTCCACTCCCTTCCCTCCCAGCTGCTCTTTTCCCTGCCCTCTCTGTCCCCTTCCTTCATCTGTTTTTCTTTTTACCTATTATGTTATTTTGTTCTTTAGTTGTATTTTGGATTTCTTGCATAAGAAAAACCATGTGCTATTTAAGCTTGTGTGTCTGATTTATTTCATTTAACATTATGGTCTCAAGGTGTATCCACTTTTCTACAAATGACTCGAGTTTAGCTCTCTTTATGGCACAGTAGCATGCCATTGTGTGTAAATACCTCATTTTCTTTATCCATTCATCTGTTGGTGGACATATAGGCCACTTCCAAGATTTAGCTATTATGACTTGTGATGCTGTAAACATGGGTATTCATGGATCACTGTAATACGATGTCTTTAACTCTTGTGAAATACCCAGGAAAGGAATAGCTGGGTCAAATGGAATTTCTAGTTTTAGTTTTTTGAGGAATCTCCATACTAATTTCCTGAGTGGTTGTACTAGTTTACATTCCCACTCACAGTGTAGAAAGGTGCCTTTTTCCCCACAGTGAGGCCATCGTTCTTAGTGGCTAACTGCATTGCTAAAGCTGAGAAGCTCTTTACTGTTGGTGAAGTTGATCCTGCCTGTTGTAAACCTTTAGAAGAGACTGCAGTTCAAACAGTGGCACACGCTCCTCTTTTAGCGAGCACCATAACTAGAGGAAGTGATGAGATAGCAGAGGATCGAGGTGTAACTGTTAGCAGGCATTCATGAGTCATCATGGTACATAATTCAGGTTGATGCATCTACTCACGTTGACAACGGTACTTGTTTTTGTGCAATATATTTTTCAGAGGATGTATGTGCATGGGAATACGTTATGTGCACTTTTTTTTTTTGCCGACTATACCACAGCTGCAGAACAACTCAAGTCTTCGAATGATTACATATCAGGAAAACTCAATTGGTCATTTTGTGTTGGTACATGAATGGACGGAGCAGCTCCCCTGATGGCTGTCTGGTGTCAGGACTCATGTCAAAGAAGTTGCCTCTGAATGTGTCTAGGACACTGTGTCACCCACAGAGAAATGCTGACTAGCTGCAGAATTTCACGTGACCTTCACAACATTTTGCAGGATGGGATTAAAATGATCAACCACCTTAAAGTACATACACTCGACTCACATCAGTTCATGTAGCTCTCTGAGGAGATGGGCGTCTTCTCTTCTACACAGAAGCAAGATGGCTTTTGAAAGGTGGATCGCTGGCCAGAGTTTTTCAGAGTTACTACAGAGATTTCAAGGTTTCTTTTAGAAAAAGAGTCACCACTGACAGCACATTTCAGTGACACAGAATGGGCCGCAAAACTTGCTTTCTCTTGTGATATATTCAACCTGCTAACAAACTCAATCTGTCACTTGGGGGAGAATAACAACTGTGTTCAAATTGACTGATAAAGTGTCTGCATTCAAAGCCATATTGGAATTAAGGGGCAACATGTGAATGTTGGAATTTTTGACATGTTTCAAACATTAGCACAGATTTTGTCTATTTGGCCAGCCCTTAGTCCTTTGAGCATGGCCTATAGTGTTATTTGTGACCCTCTGCCAATCTTAGTCTTGGCATGCAAGGAAGAACTGAGTAAAACAATTCGGTCACCTTGGCTAAAGTAGTACAATCAGCAACAATGATAGCGTCAGACACAGTGTAGAAAATAACAAACTGTAGTAGCTATTGATCTGCCACCTTATACCTTATGAACTAGATTTGTGGTTATATAACAGTATCCCCACTAAACCAGAAACTTGTATGCAGTAAATATGCCCTCAATATGGTGATTTTACTCTCAGTGGAGAAAATTCAAAGGAGATTAGGAAAAAAGGATAGAGAAATAGAAGAACAGAAAGAGATGACAAGCAAGGTTGGAAGCCAGGGGGAAATTATGCAAACTTTGGGGAACTGGTAAAGGAAACAGAAGAGAAAGGAGAGAAGGAAGAAGTAAAACAAGGACAGAACAAAAAAGTAAAAAAAAAAAAAAACAGTAAAAAACTAGAAAGTCACTTTCTTATAAAAAATAAGAAAGAGAAAAAAAAAAACAAGAAAAAGAAGAGCAGAGAGGGAAAAAATATTTAAAAATAGAATAAAATAAAATGTCCACTTCCAGGTGTGTCTGTACTGTCACTGGTAGACAGAGTAGACAGACCCAGGTCCTTGTTGATTAATCCCAGCAGTAGATTTTGGCAGGGTAGGGAGAGTGCCCAGTTTGGTTCAAGAGCAAGACTTCACCCGTTCCATTGAAGTTCAGCCTGATCACTGGCTGTGGGGTTGAAATCCAATTTGTTCAGCTGGAGACACACTGTGTGTCTCCCACTGGCTTGGACTCATTTCCCTGCCAGTTTGAACTTGGCTCCATTCCCTCCTTCCAATTTGAGTTTGAACTCTGCCCCGCCCCGCCCTGCCCCAGCACCAAAGGCTGCTAGCAGCTTTTCTGAGTTCTGAGCTCGGCCCCTTTCCAAAATGGCAATCAGCAGATCTCCACCTTCTCCTGGGGGCCGTCTGAGCTCAGATGACTCAGGTAACTCACCAGCCGCTGCAGTCTTCAGTGTCCCCCGCTCCACTCCTTGTGTGTGTCTTTCCGTGGAGGTCTCTGGGGTCTCCAGTAGTCACCCTGCGTCTGCAGGCTCAAACTGCGTCACGCGCCTGAGAGCTGCGGCGGTGAGTCGGGGCTGTGCCGGGAGCCCAGCTGTGCTGTGCCCCGAGGCCGTGAGGCCCAGGCCGGGCCCTGGGGGGCTGCAAGCTGAGGCTGCGAGATGCTAGCCGAGCGCGAGCTTTGGGAGAAAGCGCCGTCTGTCCGGCGCCTTGTTCTTCTCGGCTGGTCTCTCCTTTCGCTCTCCCTGTGGGCTTCAACTCTTGCTTCAGCTCCTTGCTGGGTCCTAAGAACACGCTTCCCTCCTTCTCTTCCCTAAATTGCTATATTCCAGTGTCTGGACAACAAATCTCGGAGAGGCTCTTACTCTCCTTCTCTCCGCTCCGCCATCTTCCAGGAACCCATTAGCACAGATTTTGAAAGAGAGAGAGTCAAGGCCTTGTTTCTCCCAGCTGGTGCACGAGCAACTAGCTGTGCTTTCAAGAGTTTGAGCATTACTCCACAACCACAAAAGAGCCTCTGAACTGGGAAGGAATGGACCTGTGACTGATCTGTGGAAAAAAGAAAAACAGGTGAATCTGTGCTAGAAGAGCATCAGCTGCTTGAGATTACAGATGACAGTGGCCTTAAAAGTATGTTTGTGACCAATGGGCATGATGGGGCACACCTGTAATCCCAGTGCTCGGGAGGCTGAGGCAGGGGGATTGACACGAGTTCAAGGCCAGCCTGAAGTACATAGCAAGACTCTATCTCAAAAAAAGTATGTTTGAGACAACTTCCGATCTCACAGATGGGTTGGGAATTTAGCTCAGTGGTAGAGCTCTTGCCTAGAGAGTGCAAGGCCCTGAGTTCGATCCCCAGCACCACCCCTCAAAATCTCCACATAGGCTGGATTAAAGTCAGGGTGGACTCTCCTGAGATTGCCACAAAAGCACTGCAAAGCCTGCTTTCGTTTCCTGCATGCTATCTTTGCGAAATAGGTTTTCTGCAGTGACAACAACCAAAATGAGATTATGAAGTAGACTGGACAAAGCAACAGACTTTGGGTGTCACGGTCTCCCCTCACTCCCAAATAGAACCATCTAGTCACAGGAAGACACGCTCAGGGCTCCCACTGATTCTGCATTACGGTTGATCTGCGAATTATTTTATTATGGATGACAATAGCATAATACTAAAATTAACTAATGCAATCTGCGTGAATCATCCTGAAACCACCCTCCACCCCAATCCCCAGAAAAACTGTCTTCAACAAAAGTGGTTCCTGGTGCCAAAAGGATTGTGGGTCACTGCTGTAGGACAAAAAGCAACAATAAGAAGGTGGAGAGAGGGTCGGGAGGGGCGCAGAGAAAAGCCCCCACAGCAACATACAGCAGACTTCCTCTTATCCATGGTTTCACATTCCCAGTGCCTGTTAAATGGAAGTTCCACAAGTAAGAAAATATTTCATGAGACCACATTCACATAAATTTTATTATAGTATATTCTTTAATGGAGGGGTGCTGGGGATGGAACTCAGGGCCTTGTACTTTCTAGGCAAGCGCTCTACCACTGAGGTAAATCCCCAATCCCTACAGTATATTCTTACAATCACTCGGTTTGATTTTTAGTTTTCATTGTTAACCTCTTACTGTCCTCACTTATAGACACGACTTTATCACAGGTATGTGTATAGGAAAATGAGAGGTCTACGTGGGGTTGGGCCTTACCTGAGCTTTCAGGCACCCCCGGGGTCTGAAATGTACCCACAGATGAGGGGGCTGCTCTAATGGGTTTCATTCGCTTTGCAGAAGCTCAAAGCCTGTTCAACTGGTGTCTTGGGAAGCAGCCTTTCACTCCTGCCCCACCAACAAATGCTGGTTAAAAATGCATCATCACCTATATTGTGAACTAGAAAAGCCAACACCCGAGATGTTATCTTGCCAAATTACAGTTGATGAATAGCATTAATATTCATCAGTGCCTTCCTAAATTTGGACACAATTTAAAAAAGAAAGAAAATAAACATCCTACAGACACCACTGGACCTTGCCCTCACTTACCTTCATTTCCACCCTCAATAAACGGAGACGGTATGAGTTGTACAGACACTGCCGATGCCCAGCCCAGATTCCCTAGACGTGGTCCCTGCACTGGGATTGCCACAGCCTTGCTCAGTGAGCTCTCTCCCCCACCCCAGCTTGCTGCCCCACCCTTCTCCTGAGAGTCTCTCCCCTGTCAATCACTTGAACGAGAATCCCTTACTCAGGCTCTGCTTCCAGGACCCCTGTCCTGAGACACTAGCTAATGTATGCTTGCTTTTCACAAGATGCTATTCTAAGCACTTTACGTACATTAATTCACCCAAAAATGGATTAAATAGTGAATAAGATGCAAAACTTACATATCTTTCTAGCCCCTGCAACCCAATGAATATTTGCTGATTGACAGGTTATATAAAAGTCTTCCATTGCTTTGATATCCCCACTATCCTTTTTCTCTTCTATTAGAATTCTTGGTTTCTTGCAAGGAATTACCCCTCCTCCACTCAGTTCAGCTTAATGGGGCAGGAATGAAGCTGACCTGTGACCCATTCAGGGGAGGCCACATGATCTGATCTAGCCAATGGAGACATTCCATTTCCATGGCCGTAGTCATTGGCTCTGGGATGGGCATGTGATCCCAGCCAAGCCAATGAGATTCAACCTCTGTCATTTCACTGAGCCTATTGAGAGAAAGGCATTCTGCCCCCACCAGGGTTGCTAAACTGGGAGGAAGGGAGACCAGGGCTGCCAGCAGTCTTCTGGTCACCATGAGGGAAAGTCTGCCCAGAAGTGAGATCATCAAAGAGGAAAGTAGAGAGGGAGGAAAATAGAGAGAGTTCCAGAAGAACTGGAGAGGGAGGGATTTCCAAAGATGCCAACTACGCATATGGATCCAGGCATCACAACCGTTTCAGTCAATAGGCCAGAACATTCTCTTTTTCTGCTTAACACAGTGTGAATTAGATTTTGGTTATTCACATTGAAATTATCCTAATTCAGATGGATTTCTTTTTGTTGCTGTAGTTGTTTTGTTTTGTTTTCAAGACAAGGTCTTTCTATGTAGTGCAGACTAGCCTCAAACTCTTGATCCTCCTGCCTCAGCCTCCTGAGTGATGGGATTACAGGCCCATTCCTCAGGTTGATTTGCTGAATGGATGTAAATGAACATTTATGGGAAAACTACTATGTCATAAGCTCACCCTATTCACATTCCCTTCTTTATATCTCATAGATTTTCAAAACCACTTTTCAAGAGTTCTTCTTGGTAATGGTGGTGATTGAAAGTTTTTTAATCACACACATTCTGAAGATTTTGAAAACAACTTTGTCTTCCTCGTATGCTGCTTAAATTTTTAACATTTTCAGGGGCTGGGGATTTAGCTCAAGTGGGAGAGTGCTTGCATAGCAAGTGCAAGGCCCTGAGTCTGACCCTCAGCACCCACCCTCCAAAAAAAGAAGGATTTTAACCTTCTTAAAACCATTTTCACTCTAAGTTGAAATAGTTTCAAGGGGCATAATTTTCCCATATTGTAGATATTAAAAATTTCAAATTAAAATTTTTGATCACTGTTTTTTGAGGGTCTCATTATGTAGTTCATGCTGGCCTTGAACTCGCGATGTAGCCCACACAGACCTTGAACTCAAGGTGATCCTTCTGCCTCAGCCTGCAGAGAGCTGGGATTACAGACAAGTGCCACTACACCTGGCTTTACTCACTTTCAAATGCATTTGGAAGAACCTAAATACCCCAGTGATTTGCTGCCCAACATTTCCCATTTACAGAATAGTGAACAAGCTCTTTAAGAGTAGTTTTGACTCATTCCTCTCTCTCCTTCAACTTATATTTCTGTTCAATAGCCCCTACAAATTTTTTCCTAATTTAATATATGCTTGAAGATCATTCACTGATCTCTCATCATTTCTCTGACACGAAATCATATTTATAATTACAAATGTATATTTACATGTACATATATTTAAATATATTCGATTTCTTGTGATCAACAGGACATAAGTTTCTTTACATTAGATTAACTTATAATTACAATGAATAGCATACAATTGATCAAAACAACAAAAATTACAATTCTGATAGTTATTAAACACAAAAATAATCTAGGGATCAAAGCCACTTTGTGAGATGGATGGTCCAGGTTGGCTATGAGTTTGTCTTGTACAGGAGTTCTCCACTGCGGGACAGAAACAGGCTTGGACATCGATCCTCTCCTCATTTTTTATACATAAAGATGTGTGCCCTGTGGGCAAATAATAAAAAGTGAAAAAGACAGGAAGGGAGAGAAAACTGTTGATACATGCAATAACTCAGATGTATCTCAAGGGCACTATTATGACTGAAAAAAGCCAGTTTAAAAATTCCAGACTTTGCTTGCCTAGCAAGCGCAAAGCCCTGACTTGGATTCCCAGCACCCCCAAATCAATCAATCAGTCAATCAATAAATCAACCAACCAACCCCAGGCCAGGTGTGGTGGCCCACACCTGTGATCCCAGCACTCAGAAGGATGAGGCAAGAGGATCGCCACAAGCTCAAGGCCATCCTGGGCTACATAGTGAGTTCAAGACCAGCCTGAACTATATAGCAAGACACTGTCTCAAAAAACAACAAAGACAGTAAGTCCCAGATGTATAACCCCATTGAAATGAGGAAAGTGCAGAAATGGAGAAGCCATCACTGCTTGCCAGTACTGGGGTGGGTCAGGGTGACAATAAGGGGCAGAACAGGGAGAGTTGGGGGAATGCACTGTCCAGCAACATTCTTTAACTGGTACATAAAAGTCCCACGTATTTTGGGCTAGCAGCAATGTCCCGACACATGTGCACGCTGCGGAGTCTTCAAATCAGGGGACCTGTCCACCCCGCACACTCACACAGTCTCACCCTGGCACCGCAGTCAGGCGGCTCTGCACACAGGAAATGACCAGGACCTGCACGCACTGTCCCAGGGTCCATCTCCTGGTTTTGTTGTTTTGGGGATTTTATTCTGTTTTGGTTTGGTTTGCCTCTGGGGATGAAACCCATGGCTTTTGTGCTGAGCTACATCCCAGCCCTTATTTATTTTTATTTTGAGACATAATCTTGCTAAATCTCTAAATTGCCCGGGCTGGCTTTGAACTTCCAATCCTCCTGCCTCAACCTTCCAGAGTGCTGGGATTACAGATGTGCACCATCACACCCAGCTACAGTTTCCCGGTTTTGACCCTACCCTGTAACCAAGTAAGACCCTGGGGGGATGACACACACTTCTCTGTATTATCTTTGCAACTTCCCGTGCGTCTGCAATTATTTAATAACACTTTGAAAAAGATGCACAGCCTGAGGTACCTTTAATCAGTAGATGACCTGGACAGAGTTTTGCTAGTGATGTCACAGAATTCTTCAGATTCCTTCCGCATGAATGTCCGGAATCAGTTAGTGCAATATGGTTTAATGCTTTTCGTGATGCTCAGTTCGGCTGGGTTCTCCTTCCACTTTGAAGGAGACGATGCCTGGGAAACGGCCTGACTTGCGCACCTGCCCCCCGGCCCTGGCCGCCTCGTTGTCATCCCAGTCAGGTGTTCGCGGCGGCCCTGAGGCGTCCCGAGAGCGCCTCCTCGCGGACAGACAGTGTGCCTCAGCGGACGAGGGCGAGCCACAGGGACACGTCCTCCCCCGGGCGAAGGGGGCCAAGAAGGGTGACGGGGGGACCCAAGCGGCCCGCGGGACACGGAACCGCAGGCGCTGTGGGCGACCCCGAGCGCGGGATTTGCAACGTGACCCTCAAGCCGGGCCGTGGGGCCCTCTGGAAAGTAGCCACGAGACAAAACCAAACAAGGTTTGTGGCTTTCTCTAGATCCCTGCAGGGAAGTGTAAAATCACCCATCTGCGCACGTCGGAAATTGCTCGTGGTACAACTCCCAGTAATGTCCCTACTCCTGCTGGGCTCACATTCCGGCTCACAAGTGCTGGGAAAACAGTTGTGCAAAGACACAAGGAAACGAAGGCCATTCGTTTTCCCTTCCTCGCATTTCTGCCTCGTGGCCAGCAGGGGGCGGCGCTGGCTCGCGCGCCCTGCAGGGTCTGCGTGGCGGGGTCAGCAGCGGACCAGGGTGGAAGCAGCTCTTTCTGGGCTTTGCCTGTCCTTTGGTCGCAAAGGTGAGCAGCCTCGTGCTGGTTGATTTGGTGTCCTGGAGTTTCAATCCTCTGACCCTGAAGAGAATTTGCCCCCGAGGAGTGAAGGGATGTTGGAAGGACTCGCTGACTTCCTGCATACCGCAGACTCTGCTGGATGATCTCATTTAATCCTGCGATACGGAAAAGCGGTCGGAGGTGGGATTCAGTTCAGTGGCAGAGCGCTTGCCTAGCAAGCGCAAGGCCCCGAGTTCCACCCCCAGCTCCCCACCAAAACAAGTGGCAGGTTTTCTCTTGATAAGACCAGGGACAGTTTGGAACATCTAGATTCTGTTTCATTGTTTCACTCTTGGGCTATTAACCAACATGTTTCCGGAATTAGTGAAATATCACATTAGTGTTTCTCACCAGGAATTTTACAAACCTATAATGGATAATGTGGTCTCTTCTGGGTGTCTTTAGTAAAACGCGGTAAATAGTGAATGATTCATAAGTAGATATTGTTTACGCGTAACCATTGTAGCACACTGTAGTGTGTGTGTGTGTGTGTGTGTGTGTGCGCGCGCGTGCATGCACGCTTGCGCGCATCGCTGGGGTTGAGAAGGTTCGGCAAGATTCGTGGGTACCAGCCCGAACCCACGCGCCTCATAGGTACCAGCTCCAGGCGGTAAGGAGATGTGCACCCTGAGGGCTCCCCAGACTAGATGCCCCCGCCACGTGGTACTGCGTGGCAGGAAGACTTCCAGGCCCGCGGCCAAGGCTACTTGCGGTCGTGAGATGGGGCCTGTCTTGGCCGGCTGCCTCCTCTGAACACCGATGAAGATATCATGACCCAAAGAGAGGTGAGCAACTTGAGGTGCACAGGATAGAAAGGGCAAAGTCCCACCCCTGACCCTACAAGCTCCTTCTACCCAACGCTTTGCCCTTGTACATTTGAATGCAAATAAATTAAAATGCAGGGTTGGCTGAGCATGGTGGTGCACGCCTGTAATCCCAGCACTCAGGAGGCTGAGGCAGGAGGATCACCACAAGATCGAGGCCAGCCTGGGCTACCTCGGGAGTTCAAGGCCAGCCTGAACTGCATAGTGTAACACTGTCTCCAAAAAAAAGCAAGTTTTCCTATTTATTGTCTTTTTTTTTTATTTGGGCTTCCTGTTTTTAGATTTTAAAAAATCTGTAATCTAATTGGCTGTTTATCAAATTTTGTGCTATTCGCAAGTTTGATGATGTCACCTATGTCCTCCCTTGTAACTTTAATAAAAATGTTGAGTGGTTGAGTTCAAAGCTTATTGATCATTTATGGTTTCCATTTAGGATTGTACTGACTCATTATACACAGAACTGGCTACAAAATTTATGGGGCCCAGTGAAAAATGAAAATGTGGCTCTTGTTGAAAAATTATTCAGCAGGGCAGGGTGGCACACGCCTGCACTCGGGAGTCTCCAGCACTCGGGAGGCTGAGGCAGGAGGATCACCATGAGTTTGAGGCCAGCCCAGGCTACGTAGTGAGACTCTGTCTCAAAAAATAATGATTCAGACTTTCAAGATGGAGACAGAAGGCGTTGACTAAGCATGTGCCCTTCTGAGTATGAGGCTCCGAGCGACGGCCAAGGACCCTGGCCTTGATTGAACCTCTTTGATTTACCTAAAGCATTTCCACTGGAATTGCTTCTAGCCATAACAGGAAACCCAACCAAGATTGGCTTACACTTGTGTATTTTGGAGGAGGGCTGGGGATTGAACTCAGGGCCCTGCGCCTACTGGGCAAGTGCTCTACCCATGAGCTTGATCCCCAACCCTCCTTTCTCACTCTTTGGCCTGCACTTTTCTCCTCCTGACACAAGATAGTCGTAGAACCTCAAACCATCATATCTGCATTCCAGGCAGGAAACACGAATTGCAGCAAAAGTCAGAGAGTAGAAGGTGTTCCCTCATCAGCATTCCTTTTATTTAGAAAGATAAAACTTGTCCAGAGACTTCTGCCCGAATCTCCTTGTCTACATTTTGAAACTGCTGTAGGACCCCACTGTGAGGGAGGCCGGTGTAAGAATACCCCCCTTTCTATTCTTGAGAAAGACAAAGGAGACGGGGCTGGAGTAGCAACTTGAATGGCCCGCTGCTGCACACCAGCTTCCCCCAAACTTGGGGACTCACAGTATGCATCGTAGCACAGCTCGCAACTTTAGGAGGCCGGCAGGGCGCAGCAGGGTGACTCTGCAGAGCCTGAACCCAGCGCCTTGCACTGAGCCGCATCCCCAGGCTTTCTTTTCCTTCTTCTTTTTCTTTTCTTTTCTTTTTTTTTGTTTTAATTTTGTAATTTTGACACAGGTTCTTGCTAGTTGTCCAGGCCGACCTTGAATTTGTGGTCCTCCTGCCTCAGCCTCCCAAGTAGCTATGGTTACAGAAGTGAGCCATTGCCTCCAGCCCAGATTTTTGATTAAAGAAAGTACTTACAAACTTGTATAGATCCAGAGAGAGGCAGCGTCAACCCAAAAGTGTCATGGAGCCCCCCCTCCATACAGGCCCAAGAACCAAGTGTTAGGTTTCCAGGCATCTGCAAGCTAGCAGCTAAGCACGGCATCTTTGGAGTTGACCGTGATGGAGAATCTGCACCCCAGATGCTGGCAGACGCTAGAAATGAGGACTCTCCCTCGGAGAGCCAGCTGGTAAACACTTCCCAACGCAAGGCTGCACAGGCCTTCGCCTCTCTGGGAAGCGCGAAACATCTGCAGTGAGGTTTTAATCGGCCGCAGTGAGCCAACCTCGGTGCCCTCCAGATACATTTTCTTCTGTTCACCCCTCATTTCTGTTTCGTCCATGGGGTAACATGAGACACCTTGTCAAATGCTTTCAACAATCCATGACCCGGTAGCCTAGTAATTCTACTCAGAAACAGAACTGATTTTAATCCCAGTACTCTGGGAAGCTGAGGCAAGGAGGATCGCAGGTTGGAGCCCACCCTGGGCAACTTAGTAAGGCTGTGTCTCAAAATAAAATAAAAGGGGCTGGGGATATAGGTCAGTGTGAGGGCCCTGGGTTCAATCCCTGGTACTGCAAAAGAAATAATGAAAGAAGGAAGGAAGGAAGGAGAGAGAGAGAGAGAGGAAGAGAGTAGGGAGAGGGAGAAGAAGGAGAAGGAGAAAGAAGAAAGAGGAAGAGAAAGAGAAAGAAAGAGAGGAAGAGAGAAAGAGGAAGAGAGGAAGAGGAAGAGACTAGAAGAACAGAACTGAATTTTTTTGGTCAGTGGGCCCCAGTGAACCCCGGGCTGGCTTCTCGCATTTCTCCTTTCTCTTCTGAGTGTTCAAACTATGGGTCCCATTACTTCTTTTAGATTTTTTTTTTTTTTGCTTAAGGATAATTGAGATGCATAACATCTGGAGGCCTCCATCCTTCTTCCTTTTGGAAATTTAACACAAACTATTTTTTTAAATCTTTTGATTTTGAAATATAACACATCTACAAATAAATAAAAATAGAACTAGGCACTGATTGGCCCCCAGCACCGCCCTGAGGGCCGCCCTCCCTCCCCGGCAGCTCCTCACCTGGCTGAGAAAAGCGGCAGCGAGGCTGCTTCTCTTCGTGGCCACAGCAGTTCCCTGCACACACCTGCAGTCCGTAGCCAGAGTGTGTCCGTGGGACAAACGCGACCTGGCTCTGATCTTTGCTGTCTCTTGCCAGTTTTTAAGAGATTAACAAGACTGATTCGTACTCATTGTTGTAAAATTCGTCAGAAAAATTTTGGCCCAAACGTCCTGAATCTTTTGTGTGCTGTCATGAGATTTCATTTACATTTGTCCAAATGTTGAATTCTCAGGAAATAGAACATTGAAAGTTTAAATATAGGTCCTGTCAAACTGGACCTAGAGTTCCTTAAAATCACCCATCAAATCTCCTTTGAGAAAATCAAACATAGTTACAAACATAATATGTACGAATTATTATAGATAACAAACTATGTGTAAAGTATTATTATACATAGTTACAGATATTACAAAACAGAGTTTCTGAACTGGGCATGATGGCCCACATCTTATAATCCCAGCACTTCAGGAGGCTGAGGCAGGAGGATTGCTGAGTGTTGCAGGCCATCCTGGACTACATAGTAAATTCAAAACCATCCTGAACTACCTAGCAAAGACAAAAAGTGACGAAGACTCACAGTAGAGAGAGGGAAGGCCTTGTCTACCGAGCAGCTGCAGAGAGATGGTGGGAACCTGAGTTCCCTGCATCAGGGTGTGCCTGGACTCAGAGACGTGGCCGTTCTGCTCTAAGAGGACATGGAGTCGCCCAGGTGAGACACTGCTGCTGACATCCTGAATCCCGAATCCTGACAGGGCTGCAGAGTCTCGCCAGACCACCTCCCAGTGCAGACTCTGGGCTCACGGACGGCCAGAGTCCTGCAGGGAGAGTCAGACACTGGCCCCAGATCAAAGTGGGCTGTGGCTTCCAGAAGGCAGGGGGAGAAAGACATGCCAGCCACAGAAGTCAAGTGGGCGAGACCGGGCTCGGGACAGCACCCAGCGGGCTGCAGGCGAGGCCACCCCACCCTACGTGACACCCAAAGGACTCTCCCCGCCTCTGGACAGGAGAAGGTGCTGGAACTCATGGAAGAAGCGTTTCCTGCGCGGGGCTCACGCTGAGGTTTCCGACAAGTGGGGGACAGCAGAAAGGGGTGAAGAAGAGGAGTGAGGCAAATAAAGAGAGCTGGTTGATTACCATCCTTTCACTGTTTTTTTCTATCCTAGCACTGAACCCAGCGCCTTCGCCCTGAGCTACATCCCCAGCCCTTTCTCACCGTTTAGTTTGAGGCTGCTGTCATTTATGCATTTTATTCCAAGTTCTCCCTTAGAAACTGAGGCTCTCTGGCTGGATGCGGTGGTGCACACCTGTAATCCCAGCGCTTAGGGAGGCTGAGGAAGGAGGATGGCTGTGAGTTCGAGGCCGGCCTGGGCTACATAGTGATTTCAAGGCCAACCTGAACTATGTAGTGAGACCCTGTCTCAAAAAACCGATCCATATATACATGCATACATACAATCGTACGTACAAATGAAAAAAACTGAAGATCTCTCATCACACAACATGCACCCATAACCTTCTCTGCATCCATTTTCAGCCCAGCGCATAGTCCCCTCCTGATTGCTTCATTCCTTTGTCCTCTGAAGTCCACCTGAAGTCTCTGCAGCTCCTTTTATTGACTCTTCCCAGCCCATTCAGCTCTCTCAAGGCTAAGAGCCTCGTCACAGCTCTTAATGCCCAGAAGTCCCAGTCTGCGCCTCAGCCATGGTGGTGAGCTCGGGACCTGGCCCGCCTTGGTCAGCTCAACAGGTGACTGAAGCAACAGGACTGTGTTTTTCACCATCCTGGAGCAGGGAAGCCCGCCATCAAGGCCGTCCGTCTACAGAATGGAAAAGGACAGGGGCGCGCGCGCGCGCGCGCGCGTGTGTGTGTGTGTGTGTGTGTGTGTGTGTGTGTGTGTGTGGAAAGCAGAAGGGAAGGAGGGAGGGGAGAGAGAACCAGAGAGCAAGGGAACTCAAGCCTTTGGTGTCTTTTCTTTCTTTCTCAGATCATTTTCTTTCTAAGTCCACGTTTGCAGTGCACAATGTTTACCTTCCTTGTGCAGAGTTGGTACATGTGCATAACACGTCCCGATTCCTTTTTTATCTCCTTCCCCTCCCCGACCTCCTCACTCCATTCCTCGATCCTCTCCCTCTTTGAGAAGGATCTAGCTCCCTACTTCCTATTATCTTTCATTTTGCTTTGTATTTACGCTTTGATTTCTCAACTAAGAGAAACCATGCAATATTTAAGCTTGTGTGTCTAATTTATTTTGCTTAACATTATTGTCTAAAGGTGCATCCATTTTCATACAATGACTCGAGTTCACCCTTTACAGCTGAATAGTACTCCACTTGTATAAATACCACATTTTCTTTCTCCATTCCTCTGTGGGTGGACATGTAGGCCACTTCCAAGATTTAGCTCTTGTGAGTTGTGCTGCTGTAAATGTGGGTGTGCATGGATCCCTGCAATATGTCTTTTCTTATAAGGGCACTAGTCCCATCCTAGGAGCCCCACCCTCATGACCTCAATTGAACCTAATCACCTCCCATAGCCTGTAACTCCAAATCCCACTACACTGGGGGTTGAGACCAACATACAAATGGGGGAAGGTGTAATTCAGTCCAGAGCACATTTTGGGAACCCATCACTAGCTTTTAGGCATCACCAACATCTTATCTGGTGTGGACTGGCAGAGTGAATGTGAAAAACTTAATCGTTCAAAAAAATGCATCGAGATGTCCAAGTTTCCTATTTCTCTTATTTAGTGTAGAGTAGTGAGAGCTCGAGAGACAGACTTTCTGGGGTTGAATCCTAGTTTCTCTGCTTATGGGTTGCATGATCCTGGGCAGAGCTTACCCTTGCTGTGCTGATAGTGGCAGCTCCCGTCTGGGAGCCCCCGGGCAGCTACACACCATAATGCAGGCAGAGCATCGGCATTTAGTGAGCCTTTATATTGTCTTCTTTGAGGCGGGATCTTGCTGTGTAGTCCAGGCTGGCCTTGAACTCACTATGTAGCTCAGGCTGGCCTCAAACTCATGACGATCCTCCTGCCTCAGCCTCTCAAGTGCTGGGATTACAGGCATGTGCTGCCACATCCGGCTCACTTAGTGACTGACTCTTTAAAGAAATACTAGCTGATATTCTTTCCATCAAATAGTAAAAGTGAGGCTTTAAAGAAGCATAAAATATAAGAATAAAAGAGAAACGTAGAAAAGGAAAAAGAAAAAGAAGTAAGGGCAGGCCTCAAGAAGGGTTTTACTTACAGTTCTGCGACAGAAATATAATGCAGCTCACAAATGAAAGCCACAAGGGTGGGCCACATGCGTAATTTACAACTCTGCAGTTACCCCATTAATGAAAGTAAAGAGACAGGTGAAATTAATTCTACTAATGTACTTTATCGAACCCTACTTAATGCAATACATAACTCACTGTACAATAAATTTGAATATAACCTAATATAGTGATTAGTGTCTGAAATAATCTGAAAATATTAGCACAACATTTTGCATTCTTTCTTCCTACCCAGTCTTCGCAGCCTGGTATGTATTTCACGCTCACAGTGCAACTTACTTCCGTCGGGCTGGGTCCCAAGTGCTTGGGGACCGCAGGTGGCTGCCATAATGGGCAGCGCTGGTCTCGAGGCTGAGACATCCGCTCTCATTGCTCTGCGTATTTGCCACGACTCACAAGCACCGTGCAGAGAGAATAGTTTTAGCAGCTGTTAACAAACCGGCTGGCTCTGGGCTGTGTCCATCCAGCTGCCACCGCAGCCGTTTCCTTCTGAGGTGTTCCAGGCTCCTTCGGCTCCCACTGGAGGGCGGATATTTAAGGGGCTGTTTTGGTTCCATCTTCGTTCTGAATTCATGTAACCCACGGCAACCAGGAGGCGCCGGAAGCTGAGCTGCGCTCCATTCCCATGATGCTGGGTGGAGAGTGGGAAGAAAGCAGTTGTCTACAGTGTGGGAACGACAGGACGATGGCAGGGAGAGGCCTCTGTGGGCCCGGATGGGAGTGTGGCCCACACCCCTGTAGGGCGCACTGACTCCTCCTTCCAGGAGCCCTCATTCGTGTAAAAAGGGCTTAGTTCCCAGCCTGCGGCGCTGTTGGAAGGCAGTGGGACCTTCAGGAGGGGCACCTAGTAGGAGGAAGTAAGGCTACTGGGGACGTGGCCTTAAGGAGGTATTGGGACCCCAGCTTCTTCCTCCCTCTCTCCTTCTGCTTCTCATTCACCATGAGGTAAGCAGTTTCTTCCGCTTTGGTCCAGGGATGATGTACAGTATCAGGGCTCACTAGAGGAACAGACTTTTAATATAAAATATGTAATAGATATGATATAGAAAGGATTTACAAAGTAGATTTATGGTGACAGCCTGAGGAGTCAGGGGTGGGAGAATGCAAAATGGCCGCCTGTGTGCTGGAGAGCCAGAGGATCCACTCAAAGGTCAAAGGTTCAAAGCCTGGAGCTCATTGTACAGTCCACTGTGAGTCTGTAAGGAAAAGCCGAAGGGTCTGTATTGGAAGGCTGAAGGAACTGGAGGTGAATGTCCAAAGGCAGTGTCAGAGACAAATTCCTCTAGAGAAGCAAAAGGACAGACTTCCTCTATCTTTCCCTTTTTATTCTACCCAGGGGACAAGCCTATTGGTTAGTACCACCCACATCTAGGATGGGTCGTCCCTCTTCTCTTTGGGTCTTACCTGTCATTCATCCAGACACACTGAGAACTGTGCTCCACTAATCTGCCAGGCATTTCTTATTCAAGCTGACAGCACAATGAGCCACCATATATACCATACCTCCAAAGGCCAGAGCAAAGGGACGATGACCATGGACTGAAACCTCTGAATCCACAAGCCAAAATAGGCCCTTCCTCTTTTTAAGCTGATTTTCTTGGGTATTTTGTCACAACAATGGAAAGCTGACCAACACACAGGGCTAATGTATGCAACTAATATACAAAGACCCTTCGATATTACAAAAGTTTCCATGACTAGTGTATTTAGATCGTTTCAATGAATAAAACCACTTTCTTTTTCCTGACCTTAAGAAAAATGGATATTTTTCATTCATTGTATTATTTCATCTCTATATGTAATTAGAAATGTTTCTAGAAGTGGAAGTGCTAGTTATAGAGCATGCATGTGACCAAGTAATTCGCCTGTTAAAAATACAGCAAACACGTGTGCATCTGTTGACCAAGAGGCATGAACTACACATTGGAAGCAGAGCTACTTGTAAATAACCCCCAGTGAAAATGACACAAATGCACACTGGCAGTGGGCGGTCCTGTGCTGTTGTTTCCACCCACCAGAGCTGACTGAGCAGGAAGATGCAAGACATCAGATACAATCGACACCGAGGACTCGGGAGAGGACTCAGCGCATGACCCCACTCAAGAGATGTCCCAGCAAGTCTAGGACCTCTCGGCAGAGATTGCCCTTAGGGATGAGTTGCCATGAGAACAGACTACGTGCGGGCTCCTGCCACCTGGCTTCTGTTCTGTTTCACTCTCTGGTTTCCAATCTAACGGTGGGCTCAGGTTGTGAGAGTTCTTCAAGGTTCGAACTGTTTTTCGAGACAGGGTCTTGTTACGTACTTCAGGCTGGCCTCGAACTCACAATGATGCTCCCCCCTCAGCCTCCTGAGTGCCGGACTTACAGATGTGCACCACCACGCCCGCACTAAGCTTTGCATCTGGATACGAGCATGTTTCTGCCTGTAGGTTGTTCCTTTCAACAATTTTTTTTAAAGGACACTTAGGCCAAAGGGAGTATTTTCACCATCCCGAGGAAGGTGGGCAAGCTGCCGAAGGGCAACGATGTTGTGCGCCAGGCAGAGATTCTGCTGAGACGGGCATGGGGGCTGCGGGCACCTGGGCACGTCTCCTGCACTTGTGGAGAATTTGCCGAACCCTTTTATTGCCAACATCACGGGCGACCTTCAGCTTGTCTGCTCGTGCAAATGGAGTGTGTTCCTGTCTCCAGAGACAGGAGACTCCACTCCACACCCCAGACCTCCCGATCTGCCTCCACAGCCTCCAGTAAAGCTTCTCTTTGTACTTCTCATTCTACTTGGCTGCTTTTCCTTTAGCTCTTTTAACACATCTTAATATCTTGCCACCCGGCGCTTCCATTCCATCAGCTCTTTACTTTCTTATGTGATTCTTTCTTCCTTTCACCCCCTGATTTGGGTAGCTGAGATCCTGCTTTGAGCTTTCTGCTCTTTGCTCTCCTTTAGGGCACTGGCTGAATGCTGAATCCCCCCACTGGTGCCCCTGTCTGGCAGGGCTCCATGCTCCACCTGGAGTCTGTGTCGCAGCCTTGGCTGTGTCGGGCTTTTCTCCCTCACAGCAGCCCCCGCTGACTGCGCAGATGCGGCCAGAGCAGCGGACAGCAGGGTGCTTCTGCTCTTGCTTTCACCACCTTCAGCCGTCACAGCTCACACCACACCAGCTTCAGGGTAGGTGGGGAGGGCCCGGGCATCCTGTGGGCCCAGACTGAGGTTGTGGCAAGCTAAATATTCCAAGTCCTTTTCACAAAACCAACCGTATTTGTGCACTTGGTATTCTGAACCTGCGTGCCAGATTTTACGTTTCCCCTGATGAAATTTCAAATGTTAGATTTCACCCATTATTCTAGGCTGTCAAGATATTTTTCAATCTTAATTCAGCCGCCCAAGACAGTACTTATCCCTCCAAGTTCCTGGTAAGCCACCACCGCAGCATCCAGTCACACAATGTGGCACAGAAACAGAAGGGCGCCGTGGCCCGTGTCTCGGTGCTGACCACGGCTGCTTTGTCCAGAATGAAGCTGAGCTGAGGCGGGAGGATCCTGATCACGGATTCGGTGTGTGAAGGATGAACGCCTGCCTTTGTCCTTACTATACTTCGGTCCAATTCAAGTACAATTTCCTGGGCCGGCACCCCAAATCCATGGGCAGAGTCAGGAGCCTAAAGGAACTTCTGATGAGAGTTCACGAGGGGCCCAGATATAGACAACACAACAGAGGTGGCTCTAGGGTCATTTTCTGTGGCTCCCTTCTCTATTCAGGTTTTAGAGCAGTGTAACGAGTGAACAGGAAACAGCAACCTGATTGCCCAAAGAGGAAAATGAGGAAGAACCAATTAAATTCCCGGCACTGTGGCACAGGATGACGGAGACAGGGGGACCCTGATTCCTGGGCTCCACACAGCCATCTCAGTCAGGTGACATGACACATACTGGCCTCCTCTTCTTGGAGAGCCACTGAGCCTCCAGGATCTAGGAGAAAACATGAGCTTCTTATTTCAAAACATACAAGGGGTGTCAGGTGTGGTGATGCATGCCTGTAATTCCTGCACTCAGGAGGCTGAGGCAGGAAGAGCGCCATGAGTTCTTTGTCAGCCAGCCTGGGCTACATAGCAAGACGCCATCTGGGAAAAAACTAAACAAAACAAATAAACAAAAATACAAGGAGAGATTATAACAGAATGTAAAAGACATTTGGATTTTAGAGCTGAAAAAGGATTCAAAGAAATGTGCATTTAGTAGCTCCTCGTGCCATGCAAGCCAGATTCCCCTCACCAGTATGAAAATAGGTTCTTTTACTTTAAGAACGGTTTTTAGGCAAAGAATAAGCTTTCAAATAGGCTCCATAAATGCATCCGCTTGTTTGTGGAGGAATGTCTGTGGGAAGTGGGGAACACAATCTTGTTTCCTGTGTTCTGATGGTATTGTTATTATTATTATCATTGTGATTATTACATGTGGGTGTGACCAGTGCTCAGAACAGCAGAGGAAACACTTCCCAGAGTCTCTGTGAGGCTGTGACGAGGTCGCTGAGCCCTCTTTGTGCTGTGCCGGTTCACTGATTTAGCTTTCCAAGGACACCACTGGTCCTTGCATAATTCCAAGAAGCAGACAGACTGTGTGATTGCAAGTTGCTCCCACTGGCTGCCTACCGACTTTACTATCCATAACTAAAGGTGAGTAGTTCCGTGCATGGTCTCCTTTGTAGGTGTGAATTTCCACCCAGAAAGCGACTTCCAGACTAAGCATTTTTCCCCTGAATGTTGCTATGAGACTGTGGCTATTTATTCCTCCAAACGTCCTTCCAAAGAACTCTCCCCTTGCTCTGGTGACAGAGTGTATTTTTCACAGCCACACAATCTCTCTTATTATCTCTTATTTAAACAAAGAAAAGGCCCTACCATTTGTACTACGTCTCCTACAGATACATTCGAATAGCAGAGTGGGGATGAGGTAGGTGCTGGGTGTCTCTGGGGGGAGGCACCCTTTCAACTCTTTAATTGCTGTTTTAATCTGATGGTATGGTACAAAGTTGCTCTGAAGAATCACAGATCACCATCTCATTGAATGCTTGAATAACTTGTATAAATAATTAAAACAAGACACCTCTTGAGGCTGGGTGTGGTGGTGCATGTCTGTAATCCCGGCACCTGGGAAGCCGAGGTGGGAATATCGCCATGAGTTCAAGGCCAGCATGAATTACATAGGGAGACACTGTCTAAAAAATGTAAAAGAGAAAGAAAGAAAGTGAGAGAGAGAGAGAGAGAGAGAGAGAGAGAGAGAGAGAGAAGGAGAGACATATCTTAGAAAATACACAGGTTTTGTGCAAATGTGTTACCAATAGCCTCATCTGTCAATCTTTGTGCATATCTACTTCGCAACAGAGAGATGCAGGGAGCTCACCTGTTGGTTTTGCCTTCCTGTTATCCTTTCCTTCTTTTTCAGCAATAGTAACACCTCAATTTTCCTTTGGGGGTCATTATCTCCAGGGGTAATAGTCAACTCATAAATCAAGTGGAATGACCTGAGTGTCCCACTGCTGGTCAATCAGAACAGGTGCTGATAGTAGCCACCACTTAACCATGCTGCCCTTGTCAGATGCAGTTTTTTTGTTTTTGTGAGGGTCTCACGATGTAGTTCAGTCTGGGCTTGGAGTCACTACCTAGGCCAGGCAGGACTCGAACTCATGGCAAGTCTCCTGCCTCAGCCTCCCACCACACTCAGTCTCAGATACACCTTTGATGAGTCTTGAAATTAAAATGTCCTGCCCTTCTCTGTCGCCTTTATCAGCTGGACATAACCAAGCCAGACCAAACACATTCTCTGTCCCCATACTTTGGATATTGATCAGTGACGTGGGCAGAGCTAAAATCGTTTATCTCAAAGCTGTTGCCTTGGAAACACCAGCTTCCTGTGCATCGGATGTGTCCACTTCCTGTTCTTTCAGACTTGGTCGCTCAGCCTGTATTTTTATTTTGTAAGCTACCATCACACCCATCTAATAAAATTCACTCCTGTTTTTTTTTTGGCGTGAATTTCCTAGAATTCATTTCTATTGCTGTTTCAGAAAATAAGATCTCAAAGCAGACTTTCTGTCATGAGAATTCCGTTTGTCTGTCACGGCATTAGAAACTCACAGAAATTCTCTTATAGGAAGATCAAATAAGTGAGAGACAGAATAAAGAACGGAAGGAAAGCCGGGGGGCCGGGTGTCCCCTTCGCTCCCTGATAGAAGGAAGACCTCGGCCCAAAGCAGCTTTCCGAGTCGCCGGTAGCCCGCGGGGGTTTCTTCTGATTTAATCAGATTTAGTCCAGAGTCACTTGGCACCCAGTCGAGTGGTCTGGACTGTTTCTTGAGCCCCACTGCAGAGCTGAATCACCTGGGGGTGGGGTGGGGGCGTCCATTAAAAGCAGTCTGATTCTACGTTTGCAACAAGCTCTCATGCTGGCCCGAGGACCAAACTTTTGAGCAGCAAGGCTCCAGGTCAGGAATTTCCTTCGGCCTCAGTTTCCAAGATTCTCCGGCAAAATGGGGGGGGGGCGTTTTCCAGACAGGCCCTCTTTGTGCAGGGTACGTGTCATACCACATCTTGCCAGCAGGTGTCAGCAGCACACCCCGAGAGAACTCACGGCCCGGCTCCTCACTGAGGACCATTGACTGAGTTTGGTTCGAAAGGTTTCCAAGTAAGCGAATCCCACAACCTTTGGTGAGAGTTTGAACTTTTAAGCAAAATGACTGCTGTTCGGGATTCTCACTAAGTATTTCCATAACTTGCTTTATTTCTGATTGATCTAGGGGGGGCGGTTCTCACCCTGTAGACCATACTGACTTTGAACTCATGATGTAGCTCAGGTTGGCTTCAAAATTGCAAGCTTCCTGCCTCAGCCTCCCGCCTCAGCCTCCCACCTCAGCCTCCCAAGTGCTGGGATTGCAGGTGTGCACCACTGTGGCCAGTTTATTTCTGATTTTGAGATCAGGTGCCCCTACCTCACCGTGGAAACGTGGTTCTTTACACTTGTCTTCGTGAGAAGGGCTTTAGCAGTGCTAATTGTGGTTCCATTTTTAGATGGCTTTCTCGTGCATTATGTTACTGCTGGGAGAATCGTTACTGGTATTGTCCTTCCTGTTTTACAGATGAGAAGACAAAGGCTCAGAGAGCAGAAGGTAGTGGCTTGTCTAGTACAGCAGAGATAGTCAGGGGCAGAGATCCAGCGTGCCTCGCTCCTGACCCTACTGCAGAGAAACAGAAAGACCACGTGAGTTTTCTTTTTGGCATTAAACTTTGTTCTTATCAACAAGATTGCAAGTTAACTAAACGCGTTAGAATTCCTGCGTTCCTGTTCAGATGTGCTAGAGGCGAACCCTCCTGGACACAGTGATGCACTTTGGACACGGTTATCCGAGCTGCGAGAGCTCCACGCACATTGTATCCACCAACACGGTATCAAAGCTCCTTTGGGCAACCTTCTGCAAAGGTTGGAAACTGACGAGATAACATTTTGAACATCTTTAGATTAAAATAAAGGCCTTTCTGTGCCTGAGTGGAGGGTGTTTGGGGGAGTTGGTGCCGTGCCTCCCCAGTCTCACGGCCACAGCAATCTCCTGTCCCTCCCAACTCCTCACCCCCAAGTCTGGCACCAAGGGACTCTGTCAACCTCAAGGCCACCTCCAGCAGATTTCTGAGATCAAATCTCTGGGCAGAAAGGGCTGCCTGGGGTGATGGCTAAAGCCTCTTCCAGCTCCTGGAACCCCAAGACATTTTGGGCTTTGGGTTCTGCCGGGTATTGACACAGAGGATTGATGTCAGGCGTGGTGATGAACACTTACTATCCCAGTTTCTTGTCATTAAAAACTCAAAATAGAGGCCAAGACAGGGCAGCGCATGTTCAAGGCCAGCCTGGTTCACTTAACAAGACCCTGTCTCAAAATGCAAACTTATAAAAGAGCCGGGGGTGCAGCTCAGTGGCAGAGCCCTTCCTTACCCAGCATGCCCCAGACCCTGCCTTCCATCCTCACTACCAGGAGTGGGGGAGAGAATGTTTCCGCGGTTTCAGTGAAGTTTTGCATATTTTTGTCTTTGCTGCATGCTTTGTGGAGCTGTCTGTACGAATCATGAACGTCTGTATTTTGACACAGGGTCCTGCTAAGTCACTAAGTTACTTAGACTGGATTTGAACTTGTGATCCTCCTAAGTCAGCATCTCCGAGTGCTGGGGTTGCAGGCACAGCCACGATACTCAGTTTGGTGGTTTTTTTGTTGTTGTTTTTTTGTTTTTCCCTGAGACAGGATCTCATGCTGTAACTCAGGCTGGCCTTGGACTCAGCATGCATCTCAGGATGGTCTCGAATTCGTGATTCTCCAGTCTCAGCCTCCATTTTGAACTTCGAATCAGAAGAGCTGCACACTTTCAAGTGTTCACAGTTTGGAGGAGGGACCGTCACACTGAACTGTGCTGGTGAAATCCTGCC
Source organism: Hystrix cristata (assembly GCA_004026905.1). Classification (NCBI taxonomy): domain Eukaryota; kingdom Metazoa; phylum Chordata; class Mammalia; order Rodentia; family Hystricidae; genus Hystrix; species Hystrix cristata. The sequence goes on along the minus strand of PVJO010003754.1, from coordinate 5,665 downwards.
GAATGCTGTAGGTGTGCTCTGGGCTTGCTACTTCTCTAGTCAGTATCTGGGTATTCAGGGAGGGAGGCGAGAACATGACAGAGCAGAAAGAAAGAAAGTGTATTTCAAGGATAATTTGGAGACTAATACTTGTCTAAAATTATTAGGTGAATGGTTGGGAATGAAACAGTGCTGCTGTCCATTGCTTACAGCCTAGTGCCCAAAGCACATCACGTGCAAAGTGAAGACAGATGATAGCCTCCCTCCTGTCCTCCCTGGAGGGATTTATCTGTCAGTATGCGGACAATTTCCCTTCTCCCCAAAGACTTCCCTCCTGTCCAACCCTGTTTCCAGGTTTCTCCTGTACTCTCCATCTTTGTTAAAGCGTCTTTGGTTTTGAGTGATATTAAGTCATCTCACACCTCCATAAAGACAGAGGAGAAGTACCTGGTCTGCATAACTGGGCAACATAAGCAGGTGTGGGAATGGCTGCAGGTGGAGCTGGATGCAGGAGACCAAGTGATGCTATCTGGTCCACTTTCCCACCTCCTTCTCTGTGATCCCTGCTTGCCTTTGGGGCAAGCTGGATCGGTCCACATGGGGGATAAGATTGTCCCCGACATGTCAGCTTACTTTTTTCACAGTTTGTGAGCTAGAGAACATCATTATTCGAGAGTAGAGGGGCGACTCAGACTGACCCAGCCAGGTCATGACTCATAGTTTATGAATCCACCTCTCCACCAATTGGAGTGACTCAGAGAATGGAGTGCACTCTGATTGGCCTGGGGTAGGTCACGTGTTTACTCACATGGTTGTGGTGGTGCTAGTGATTGCTGGTGGTAGAAAGAACTCCAACCTAATCACTTAGCAAATGTTCTCTGTGGCGGATTGCTGGATACTAGAAGGGGAGGCAGTATGTATCAAGCAGACAAAACACGGCAACCTTTGTTGCCTAGACCTTCCATCTTATTCATTTTCCTGTGCTGAGACACAATGGCCGGCACCACAATTTAAAAGAGGCTTATTTTGCCTGATTTTAGTTTGTGGTTGGCTGGCTCCAGGGCACAAACAGGATGGCGAGGGGCAAGGTGAGGAAAGGTGCTCAACCCATGGCAGCCAGGAAGCAGGGAGAGAAGGAAAGAGCCAGGGGTGAGAATCCACCTGTCCAGGTCACACCCCAGTGTCCCACCTCCCACCCGACCCACCTCCTAATAGTGCATTCAGCTGCGAACTCACCAATGGGCAAGTCTACTAGTGAGTATAGCACCCAGATCCAGTCACCTTCCAAATTCATGAGACTTTGGGGCCACATCTGGGATCCAAGCTGTGACACATCTTGCCAGGTGTGGTGGCACACACCTGTAATCCCAGTACTTGGGAGGCTGAGGTGGAGGATGGCTGTGAGTTTAAGGCCAGCCTGGGCTACCTTAGCAAATCCCTGTCTCAAAAAACAAACAAAACCACCACAACAAACCACAACAACATCTCTGGTTGTTCCTTGAGACTTCCCCTCCTCCCCTTCTCTGTTTACATGGCCTGTGGGCCTTGTCTACCTCTAATGGCAGCTAGCCTTCCTCTTTCCCAAACCCAACCAGGCTTCAGGGCTGAGCCCACAGCGAACACTCAGAAGGTACTTTGTGTCCTCTTGGGGGGCTGACGGAACAGTGAAGAGATCAGGGAGGGAGGCAGATCTTTTGTTGAACCAAAATGACTTGGCTCCATTCTAGCCTCCTGTTTTTACCACTCTCAGGAGAGATCCTAAGCTGGTCAAGGCTGTTTAGTCGCATAGATCAGAGAGACAGACAAAGAAAAGGAGTAGATGCAAAGGACACAAGGATGTCTGACAGAACCAAAGAGCAGTCGAGCTCAGGAGGATCTGGAGGCCGCTGGGGACTTGGATGAGGCCCAGACACAGCATGACAATGTCGCACTGAGCCTCTCTGTCCGTCTGCATGTTCCTACTTCCCTCTGCAGGCCACTGCTGTCTGATTACTCTTCACTGTGCTCTGTGGGATGCTCAATGCCTCATCTGGTGTCCTCTCTCCCTACCTCCCAAGGTCCCCTTCTGACTACATGCTCTGAGTCTTTTTGAGAAGGTGGGATCCTTCACATCAAAACACTGTGCATCTCAATAATCTGTCCCCCCGGGTCACATAGCACAAACGCAGCTGCCCAGGCCAGATGGGGGGCAGGTCTCGGAGGAGGGGGTGTGGGCACCCAGTCAGGCCTCATACGGACAGGCAGGGCAGCTGTTTTAACCTCAGAGGGGTTCAACGATGCCTGTGAATTCTCCCAGCCTGAGGGTGAAGGCTGTCCCTTGAGCCAGGTACGGGAATAGCTGATTATTCCTACTTCTGATGAGGAGCGGATGTCACAGCCCCGAGAGAGCTGGGACACGGGACGGATGTCTAGCAGAGAGCTTGCTAAGCACTGGATATAGCCACCATGTGAGGAAACACTGAGAAAGTCCCTGAGTCTGACTGGAGCCGGCCTGGTGATATGGAGCAGGGAGTTCAGGGTGCGCTGGGCTCTGACGGGGAGGTTAAGGACACGTGCAAAGAAAGAGAGTAAGAGGGAGCACGGACAACTGGAAATGGTGGTGAGGGCGAGGGCCATGTGTTGGTATCTTGGCCTGTGCTTTCTGCTCTATCATGCAAGTGAAAGAAATTCCAGAATAGTGCATTGTCAGTAAGTTTAAACTGAATGGTAGGAAGTCCTCAACCTGCTGCCTAAATAAACAGTAAGTCCTAAGACTGTGTTATACCTTAGAGAGACCAGAAGTTTTGTGTTAAATACAATTTGGGTTGGAAAGTCTTATGTATTGGTGGACTGAAATTCAAAACAAGCCACCAGCCATATTGAAAATATTATTACTAACATGTGAAAAGCCTTTTTCTAAATTGCCAGGGAGTTATCTTATTTCTCGTAATAGTCAATGCATTTTACCTTGATTTTGTTTCTGGGGACTCTTTATAGATTGATAATGCTCTTAGCCGCTTGTAGTAGAATATCTAACTAAAAGTCACTTAGAGTATGTCATATCGTTCTCAGTACAAAGGTTGGAGGGAGACATTTCTAGGGATGGTTTTAGTGATCGACCAAATTATCCAGGATCCAGATTCTGTTTTTCACCTCATCCTTAGTGGTTGGTTTTTTTGTTTGAGTAACTGTTATCTCATGGTTCAAAGTGGCTGCCAGCTCCAGAAAAAGTGGCACCAGATTCTTAGTCCATTTTGTTATAATGCTGTAATGAAATACCTGAGGCTAGGACATGGATGAAGAAAAATAGTTTATTTGGCTCATGATTGTGGTGACTGGAAAGGCCAACCATCGTGGCACTGGCATCTGGAAAAAGCACCCTGGTGGCATCATGACATGGCAGAGAAGTAGAAAGGGAAGTGGGGATGTGCAAAGAGAGGAAGGCTTGCTTTATAATAACTCATATTTGAAGTCACCAATCCAGTCACATGAGAGTGACAACTCTTTCCTTCAAGAAGAAAATTAATTTCTCTTAAATGTCTCAGTGCCTCTCAAAGGTTCAACTCCCAGCTCCACCTCTTTGGGGACCAAGCCCCACCATGAGTTCTGGTGGGACAAACTCCATCCAAACTGGAGCGATCAACAAGCTTTCTTCTTGGATCTGCCCCATTGCATCAGTTTTTTGTTTCTTTTTTTGGGGATGGTGCTGGGGATTGAACTCAGGGCCTTGTACTTGCTAGGTAAGCACTCTACCACTTGAGCTAAATCCCCAACCCTGCTTTTTATGAGCTTTTAAAAACAATCTTATTTAGAAGCATCCCAGAAAACTTCCCACATGTCTCAGTAAAGAGACTGTGCGGGAAAGCCAAGAGTGTGACTATCCATCAAATTGGAATTTGATATCCGTGGTGGACTCTGCCCCCTCGCGCCTCATCCCTGTGGTGTGCTTGGGTTGGGCATCTTACCACCCAAGCACGATCTCTGTCCCGTCAACCACAAGAAAGAGTGCAGCCACCCAGAGTGTCTTTTACCACCACTGACCTGCATTAGGGGCAGCACTTTCATAGCCAGCTTCCTCACAGTGGACACAAACAACGCCACGGGCTGGTCTGTAATCGTTGCTTTACGTGTCTGAATCAAACTGACTCTGTTAAGATTTGGATTAAGTCACATTTCAACACAAGTCACCAGGGAATGCATCAAACTCCTACTTGTGACTTTGCTTGAACAGCTTGGTTTTGGGATCCAGTGCCGTCCAGTAAAAAGAGTAATTATTTTTAAATGACATTTCTTAGAGTCGGTTCCTAATAAAGACCTTGGTCTATGACAAACAGGCAGTTTACTCTGTAACATGTCACTAATGTCACTGGGGTTGGTTTCTTTATAAATGAAAGAGTTACTCAGGTCCACTGGTACCAATTACACAGTGGTTGTGCTGAATGGGGTGTGTTCAGTTGGGTTTCTTTTCTCATTTTCAAATTCATATTTGTTACATATCAAAGTGTGTGTAATGGAGAAGTTAATTTTGCCTGATTTGCTGACATGTGAAGCAAAGGTGAGTTGATTTAGAAGACCTGTTCAATTGAATGGTGTCCAAAATCTGGCAGCTGCCCGAGGAGGTATGAAGAGGTGTTCAAGGCCAAATGAAGATTTTTGCACCCTACTGGGCCTGCACCATGTCTGATGACCATAGCCTTGAAGGGTTTAGGTTGAAAAATCATTCTAAATTTTCAAGAGAAACCAGAAATCTGGAATTTTATGGGAAGTTGTATTGGTCAGTTTTTCTACAGCTCGGACAATTAGCTGACAGCCACAACTTGAAGGAAGAGAGGTTGAATGTGGCTCGTGGTTCCAGCAGGTTCAGTCCATGGTTAACTGGCTCTGAGGCAAGAACATCATGCTTATATAATGAGGCACACTTATTATAAAGAAGAAAACATGGGGTTGGGGATTTAGCTCAAGTGGTAGAGTGCTTGCCTAGCAAGCAGAAGGCCCTGAGTTTGATCCCCAGCAGCAACCCCCCCCCCCCAAAAAAAAAAGAGAAGACAACAAGTAACAAACACTGGCAGGACTGCTCAGAAAGAGAATCTTCTATTCTTTTGGTGGGAATATAAGTTAGTACGGCCATCATGGAAAACAATGATCTACCTTCCTCAAAAAAACAGACATAGATCTACTCTACCATATCACCTAGCTATCCCTGTTCTGGGTGTACATCCAAAGGAAGTCAAATCAGCATGTAGAAAAAATACCAGCACACCCGTGCTCATTGTGACACTGTTGACAACAGCTAAGCTATGGAGCCAGCCTAGGTGCCCTTCAGCAGATGAGTAGATAAAGAAAATGTGGTGTCTCAGCCACATCTTTCCTCATTGCTGGGATATAACAGCTCACACCCATAATTTAAAGGATAAAAGGTAAATTCCAACTCTAAGTTTCAGTCCATGGTTGGCTGGCTCCAAGGTGAAAGGGCCTGGGAGGAGGGAAAGGTGTTCAAACCATGGCAGCCATGTAGCAGAGAGCTAAGGAAGTAGCTGGCGACAGTAATACTCTTTTCCAGGCCACATCCTCTGTGACTATCTTCAACCAGTTCCCACCTTCTAATAGCACATTCAGCTGGGAACTCACTGATGGCTGAATCTACTGATGAATACAGGTCCAATCACCTTCCATTCATGTGAGAATTGTGTGAGACATTTTAGATGTA